>JACYXH010000752.1:950000-962500 GCA_026745465.1 Lota lota
GTTATACTGTGAAGAACATGTTATACTGTGAAGAACTCGCAACCTTTGTGCCAGGAGTCCTCCTGGAATCCTTCCACCTGAGTGTGTTGTGTTGCAGGTGAGGAGGGGGCGTGGCCTTACCCCTGTGCTGTCATTGGCCACAGCGCTGCAGCCGGCGAGGCAGGGGTTGAAGTAGGTGATGCCGTCCGAGCCGCAGACAGGGGCGTACTCGTGGATCTTACAGCCGCAGTTCACATTGCAGCCCCCCGTCAGGTTCCTCTGGGCCATGGCCATGGTGGGCCTGCAGGGCACAGGGTGGAGAGACGGGGAGGGTGGTGAGACAGGGAGGGTGTGAGACGGGGAGGGTGGTGAGACGGGGAGGGTGGTGAGACGGGGAGGGTGGTGAGACGGGTAGAGTGGTGAGACGGGGAGGGTGGTGAGACGGGGAGGGTGGTGAGACGGGTAGGGTGGTGAGACGGGTAGAGTGGTGAGACGGGGAGGGTGGTGAGACGGGTAGAGTGGTGAGACGGGGAGGGTGGTGAGACGGGGAGGGTGGTGAGACAGGTAGGTCTTTAGGGGATTAGGGATCTGTGTAGGGGAGGTGGGTGGATGTGAACCCACCCGGTGGTGTAGGGGATGTGGGTGGATGTGAACCCACCCGGTGGTGTAGGGGATGTGGGTGGATGTGAACCCACCCGGTGGTGTAGGGGATGTGAACTCACCCGGTGGTGTAGGGGATGTGAACTCACCCGGTGGTGTAGGGGATGTGAACCCACCCGGTGGTGTAGGGGATGTGAACTCACCCGGTGGTGTGGGGGATGTGAACTCACCCGGTGGTGTAGGGGATGTGAACCCACCCGGTGGTGTAGGGGATGTGAACTCACCCGGTGGTGTAGGGGATGTGAACTCACCCGGTGGTGTAGGGGAGGTGGGTGGATGTGAACCCACCCGGTGGTGTAGGGGATGTGAACTCACCCGGTGGTGTAGGGGATGTGAACTCACCCGGTGGTGTAGGGGATGTTGATGCCTCCCAGGTTGATGCTCTCACAGCCGACGATGAAGAGTGTGGAGAAGCAGAGCAGGGACACGCCGCTGCAGATCATGGCTAGCTTAGCAGACTCCCGTGCGCCTAGCTTTAGCTTCTTGATGATGTAGCCTCCCAGCACGATGCCCACGCCCGCGCTGGGCACGATGATCACCCCTGGGGAGCAGCGCCATGTTAGAGTACGTTATGGACCCTGTGGTTAAGAAGCTCTTGAAGCCCACCAGCCCTACAAGCTTTAAACAGCAGTGGGTTAGGGTTAGCACCTCCTCACTAGGACTGTACACAGCTACTGTTAGCTCTGGAACCACAGCTAACAGTAGAGGGGTCACGGTGTTCCTATAGAAAGCCTTATTCAAGAGACCATAGGGGTTAGCGGTATAGATGATGCTAGCAGTGTAGATATAAGCGGTATAGATGATGCTAGCAGTGTAGATATAAGCTGTTTAGATGATGCTAGCAGTGTAGATATAAGCGGTATAGATGATGCTAGCAGTGTAGATATAAGCGGTATAGATGATGCTAGCAGTATAAATATGAGGGGTATAGTTGGTGGTAAATACAAGTGAATAAATACAAGTGTATCACCCATACCACCAGCATTCTAGTGGTATGGAAGCTCAGCGGTAAAGATGCTACCGGTATAAATATTAGTGTTATGATATTAGCAGCTTTGATGGTACTAGCAGCATAGATACTAGCGGTTTATAAAAGGTACTAGCGGTATAGGTATTAGCAGTATAGATGGTACTAGCAGTATAGATACCAGCGGTATATAAAGGTACTAGCGGTATAGGTATTAGCAGTATAGATGGTACTAGCAGCATAGATACCAGCGGTATATAAAGGTACTAGCGGTATAGGTATTAGCAGTATAGATGGTACTAGCAGCATAGATACCAGCGGTATATAAAGGTACTAGCAGCATAGATACTAGCTGGTACTAGCTAGATAGATATAGATGTATAGATACTAGCAGTATAGATACTAGCGGTATAGATACTAGCGGTATATAAAGGTACTAGCGGTATAGATACTAGCGGTATAGATACTAGCGGTATATAAAGGTACTAGCGGTATAGATACTAGCGGTATATAAAGGTACTAGCGGTATAGATACTAGCGGTATATAAAGGTACTAGCGGTATAGATACTAGCGGTATATAAAGGTACTAGCGGTATAGATACTAGCGGTATATAAAGGTACTAGCGGTATAGATACTAGCGGTATAGATACTAGCGGTATATAAAGGTACTAGCGGTATAGATACTAGCGGTATATAAAGGTACTAGCGGTATAGATACTAGCGGTATATAAAGGTACTAGCGGTATAGATACTAGCGGTATATAAAGGTACTAGCGGTATAGATACTAGCGGTATATAAAGGTACTAGCGGTATAGATACTAGCGGTATAGATACTAGCGGTATATAAAGGTACTAGCGGTATAGATACTAGCGGTATATAAAGGTACTAGCGGTATAGATACTAGCGGTATATAAAGGTACTAGCGGTATAGATACTAGCGGTATATAAAGGTACTAGCGGTATAGATACTAGCGGTATATAAAGGTACTAGCGGTATAGATACTAGCGGTACAGGTACCAGCGGTACAGGTGCTCACCGGTGTAGATGCTAGCGCTGGATGCTGGGATGCCGAACTGAGACTCGATGAACTTGGGGATGAAGGTGATGAAGGCGGTGACGATGGCGCTCTCGGCCGTGTAGGACAGGCTGACGAAGAGGAAGGTGATGTTACTCAGGATGCGGACCGCCGCCTTCGGCAGGTCTGAGGGGAGAGGAGGGGCTACCGTTACGCAACCCGGACGGACTCTCGGACAGGCTACAGACAGACTGACACCAACGAGTGAAACCACGACAACGAGTGAAACCACGACAACGAGTGAAACCACGACAACGAGTGAAACCACGACAACGAGTGAAACCACGACAACGAGTGAAACCACGACATCACGAGTGAAACCACGACAACGAGTGAAACCACGACAACGAGTGAAACCACGACATCACGAGTGAAACCACGACAACGAGTGAAACCACGACATCGAGTGAACACAACGAAACGAGTGACCACGAACCACGACAACTGACGAACCAACGAAGTGAAACCACGACACCACGACATCACGAAAACGTGACACGAGACGTGAAACCACGACACGAAAAACCACGACATCGAGAGTGAAACCACGACATGAAACCGACCACGACATCACGAGCCGTCACAACACGAGTGAAACCACGACATCACGAGTGCGACAACGAGTGAACTTCTTGTCACGAAACCCATGGGGAAGAGATGACCACCATCACGAGATGCCTCCTCGAGCACATCAGACCACTTCCAGACCACCTTCCGCACACCCCACACACACACACACACACACACACACACACACACACACACACACACACACACACACACACACACACACACACACACACACACACACACACACACACACACACACACACAGTCAACACGCACACACACACACAGTCAACACACACACACACACACACACACACAGTCAACACACACACACACACAGTCAACACACACACACACACACACACACACACACAGTCAACACGCACACACACACACAGTCAACACACACACACACACACACACACACACAGTCAACACACACACACACAGTCAACACACACACACACACACACACACACACACACAGTCCACATACACAGTCAACACACACACACACACACACACACACACAGTCCACACACACAGTCAACACACACACACACACACACACACACAGTCAACACACAACCACACACAGTCCACATACACAGTCAACACACACACAGTCAACACACACACACACACAGTCAATACACACACACACACACACACACACACACACACACACACACACACAGTCAACACACACACACAGTCCACATACACACAGTAAACACACACACACAGTCCACACAGACACACACAGTCAACACACACACACACTCACGCAGGCAACACACACACACAGTCCACACACACACACACAGTCCACACACACACACACTAAGCCCCCCATATCTCACCAGTTGCCTATGAAGTGGGGGTCACTCTGGTCGATGTTGACCTCAGTGTTGGGGTCCACGTAGAAGCCAATGAGGACCCCCCCCAGCAGGTAGCCAGCTGCTGGTCCCAGCGCTCCCATCACGTACATGATGGCTGGGGAAGCACAACACAGCACTATATCAAGCCCATCATATCATATATATATATATATATATATATATATATATATATATCTCAACACCCCATCATATATATACACATCAACTCCCATCAAATGATCTATGGATATACAGTATAGTGAAGGTACTACAGTATAATAGTACTACAGTATAGTGGAGGTACTACAGTATAATAGTACTACAGTATAGTGGAGGTACTACAGTATAATAGTACTACAGTATAGTGGAGGTACTACAGTATAGTGGAGGTACTACAGTATAATAGTACTACAGTATAGTAGAGGTACTACAGTATAGTGGAGGTACTACAGTATAATAGTACTACAGTATAATAGTACTACAGTATAGTGGAGGTACTACAGTATAGTGGAGGTACTACAGTATAGTGGAGGTACTACAGTATAATAGTACTACAGTATAGTGGAGGTACTACAGTATAGTGGAGGTACTACAGTATAATAGTACTACAGTATAGTGGAGGTACTACAGTATAGTGGAGGTACTACAGTATAATAGTACTACAGTATAGTGGAGGTACTACAGTATAGTGGAGGTACTACAGTATAATAGTACTACAGTATAGTGGAGGTACTACAGTATAATAGTACTACAGTATAATAGTACTACAGTATAGTGGAGGTACTACAGTATAATAGTACTACAGTATAGTGGAGGTACTACAGTATAGTGCAATGCCTTCAGCGTTAGCATAGCGTTAGCATAGCGTTAGCAGCATGTGTCTGAGGCGCTGGTGGCTGGGAGGGCCATGATGAGATCACTGCAGGACACCACCAGTGGTGTCATCCATTACTGTACACATCCTCTGTAGGTCATATGTTCATATCCCACAATAGAGAGCAGACACACAGACAGTCAGAGTGCATGGGGTGGGCGGGATGGATGACACAATGAAGGGTTATGGGATGTCAGCATCGCTACGGCAACCTGCTGAATCAGGCTTTTCTCTTTACAACACGATGACCATCTGTTAGTCCTGAATCCAGACCATAATACTCTACCAGTACCACCTCAACTAAACCATAATACTCTACCAGTACCACCTCAACTAAACCATAACACTCTACCAGTACCACCTCAACTAAACCATAATACTCTACCAGTACCACCTCAACTAAACCATAATACTCTACCAGTACCACCTCAACTAAACCATAATACTCTACCAGTACCACCTCAACTAAACCATAATACTCTACCAGTACCACCTCAACTAAACCATAATACTCTACCAGTACCACCTCAACTAAACCATAATACTCTACCAGTACCTCAACTAAACCATAATACTCTACCAGTACCACCTCAACTAAACCATAATACTCTACCAGTACCACCTCAACTAAACCATAATACTCTACCAGTACCACCTCAACTAAACCATAATACTCTACCAGTACCACCTCAATTAAACCATAATACTCTACCAGTACCACCTTAACTAAACCATAATACTCTACCAGTACCACCTCAACTAAACCATAATACTCTACCAGTACCACCTCAACTAAACCATAATACTCTACCAGTACCACCTCAACTAAACCATAATACTTTACCAGTACCACCTCAACTAAACAATAATACTTTACCAGTACCACCTCAACTAAACCATAATACTCTACCAGTACCACCTCAACTAAACCATAATACTCTACCAGTACCACCTCAACTAAACCATAATACTCTACCAGTACCACCTCAACTAAACCATAATACTCTACCAGTACCACCTCAACATGTCGTAGGGTTCTGAACCGCCGCCCTACTCAACCAGTATCCAGCAGTGGTCTACTCAACCAGTATCAAGCAGTGGTCTACTCAACCAGTATCAAGCAGTGGTCTACTCAACCAGTATCCAGCAGTGGTCTACTCAACCAGTATCAAGCAGTGGTCTACTCAACCAGTATCCAGCAGTGGTCTACTCAACCAGTATCAAGCAGTGGTCTACTCAACCAGTATCAAGCAGTGGTCTACTCAACCAGTATCAAGCAGTGGTCTACTCAACCAGTATCAAGCAGTGGTCTACTCAACCAGTATCAAGCAGTGGTCTACTCGTGCGCTGGACGGACTTTGGCTTGAAACACTGCGGTTGTGAGAGGGGATGAAGCCTGCCTTTGTGGTTGGGTGTTAGCCTGACCCGCTAACCCAGAACACGCTACATTGTGCCCGCGACCCACAACACACTGAGGGCTGCGACCGGTTGAGCGTTGGCTGGAATGCGGAGCTTAGGCCAATATCCCAGCTAGACCGGGGCGACCAGCAGATTACAGATCAGGACCAGATCAGCGAACAGAACCCAGGGTTAGGGGCCACAGCAAGGAACTCTCCCGCTGATCTGCACAACCTTCATCAACCTCCTCTATCAGTACTGGAATCAACCTGGATCGTCAACCTGGATCGTCAACAGACGACCTCCCGTTTTAGGCTCTAGACAACAGACCACTCTTAAGGGGTTCATCCGCTCCCCATCGCTTATCTAGGTCCATATAAATACATTAAATGGCTCAGTTGTACTTTATGATACTTCCAGCCCGATGGGTCTGGACTGCAGACCGTCTGGCTCAGAGGTTCGAGTCCTCCCATCCACAACCAGACAACCTTCGTTGGTTCAAGCAGAACGTTCGTTGTAAAAGACCACACATTTAGAAGCAACCCTGCTTTCTCCTTCTGATAAATCGGAAACCCCAGACCGACACCACAGCCCCCATCCTCTCCCACAGCTGCTCTACAGGTTAGCAGCGTGCAGGGGGTGTTGCATGGGGGTTTGGTTCAACCACACGGAGATGACTACAGAGAGCTGACCCAAATAAAGAATGGACGCTCTTTGATGAAATTGTTGGTGTGATTAGTACATAACTCCCAGTCTGACCAATTGTGTTTAATATGCTTAAAATAAGTCGGTTTTAAAACCGAAAAATAGGACTTTCGGATTGAAATAATATTAATAATAAAAATAAGAAAACTGAAAAGAAAAACGTCATTGAAAGACTAGTGTCAGCTCTGCCACCGATACGGTCTTTTTGGCATCTGACCGGACCTGGTTCCATGCGACCTCATTTTAGAACCGTGACTATTTGACCACTTGGTCATTTGCTAGACGCTCTCATCGTAAGCCACTTAGTGAACGTCATTAAGGAGCAGGAGGGCGGAACATCTGGCTGCGCTAGACAATCCCTTTTTATTATCTGTTTTGAACCGAACACAGGAATAACAACGTCACAAAGATTATAGTCTAGATAGTCTCGATCAAAGTCGCTAGACTATCCTGATCCCTGACCTTGAACCCCTCCCCCAACAGGCTAGCCAACAGGTAACCCCTCCCCCAACAGGTAATCCACCAGGTAACCCCGCCCCCTACAGGTAACCCCACCCCTTCAGGTTGTCCACCAGGTAACCCCGCCCCCTCCAGGTAACCCCACCCCCTACAGGTAATCCACCAGGTAACCCCGCCCCTCACGGTAACCCCACCCCCTACAGGTAATCCACCAGGTAACCCCGCCCCCTCCAGGTAACCCCACCCCTTCAGGTTGTCCACCAGGTAACCACGCCCCCTTCAGGTAACCCCACCCCCTACAGGTAATCCACCAGGTAACCCCGCCCCTCACGGTAACCCCACCCCCTACAGGTAATCCACCAGGTAACCCCGCCCCCTACAGGTAACCCCACCCCTTCAGGTTGTCCACCAGGTAACCACGCCCCCTCCAGGTAACCCCACCCCCTACAGGTAATCCACCAGGTAACCCCGCCCCCTACAGGTAACCCCACCCCCTACAGGTAATCCACCAGGTAACCCCGCCCCCTACAGGTAACCCCGCCCCCTAGCAGAGGATCTTACCCAGGTAGAGGGAAGCGTTCTCCTTCTTGCAGTTGTCGTCCAGGTACGTGGGCCCCAGGGTGTATATGGGCGTGGACCCCATGCCCACCAGGATCTGGGCCACGACGAACAGCCCCACGTACAGGTTGTGGTCGTTGCCCTCCTGGTCGCGGGGGCAGGAGGCGTCGACACGGCCCCTCCCGCTGCCGTTGGTGACCGAACACAGCCCCTCGTTGCCAAAGGACGAGTTCACCTCCTGGATCTGATAGGCCGGCGAGATGAAGTGAGGCAGGGAGAAGAGGGCGGCGCCCGCCGCGATGAAGACGCCGCCCACCGCCAGCCAGCGAGGCCTCTGGCCCCGCCCTCCGAAGTAGCTGATGAACACGACCACCAGCAGGCTGCCGATGTCGAAGCAGCTGACCAGCAGGCCGGACTCGGAGCTGCGCAGGCTGTAGCGCTTCTCGATGGTGGTGATGACGCTGCTCAGGTAGCCCGACACCATCAGCGACTGGATGAAGGTCAGGTAGCTCATGCAGAACAGGAAGCAGCGCGAGTCCTCCAGCATCGCCGCCACGCGGCCGCGCAGGGGGAGGCGGAGCCACGCCAGCCCCCCCGCCAGCCCCGCCCTCTCCACCACGCCCCCCCGCCGCACGGCCTGGGAGGAGTCGGGCCGGGTCAGCGCCGCCCGCCCCCGCGCGGGGGAGGAGCTGGTCCTCCTGGGGGCGGGGATGGGGGGGGTCCGATCCTTGGCGGTCCCGCCGGCCCGGAGCGCCGCCTCGGCGCCGTCCTCCGTGGTGATCCGGACCGACCCGCACAGCAGGGTCTCCTCCAGGGGGGTCACCTCCGTCAGGGACGTCTGGCGGGAGTCTGCTGCCTGCTCCTCCTCCTCCTCCTCCTCCTCCGTCCTCCGCAGGGACTCTGTGTCATCGTGTTCCGCTACGTCTTTCATTTCCACTTTGGTTTTTCAACAAATGACACGATTATAATGTCCTATTTCTCTATCAAATGATTATTAAAACGGCTCTCTCCACTACCAAGTCTGGCCGAAACCTCATCTATGTTCTCAACGAAGCCGTCTTAGGATGTTTCCACAACATCCGGCTTGGTTTATCTTCTGGGCCACACTCATGGTCTACTGACACCATCTTATCTCAAGGCTGCCCAGCAGGCGCGTTTCCGAGCAGAGATGACGGCACCTTCAGTCACACGGGGAGGAGACACCAACTCGCCGCACCGCGGCTGCGTTCCGGCCAGCCCTGCATCATCAACACAACACAATTAACCGGTCATCCGACCGCGTCGAGAGGATGCGCCTCCCGTATCAAGGGCACGAATGCACCAAGCCGTCCTGAATGGCCCGACACATCCATCCACACTACATGTTCTAAATGCCGTGAAAGCCTTTGGAGCGCAAATAATTAACAGACGTGGAACATTTGATCATTCTAAGCCTTTAAACTTTACGCGCCGACCGGGAGCGTGCTGTAGTGAAGTGCCGCAGTGCTGCTGGTCGAGACCCGTTGTTGACAAGCCTCCGGCTAGCCCGGGTGCTAGTCGCGGAGCTAGCCGTGGTGCTAGTAGCCTCCGCGGCTAGCACGCCGCGCAAACTCCGCACATGAAAAATAACGGAAACACTTCCATTAGATATTCACAAACCTTGCATTTATGTGAGACGGGTCGTCTTTCCTGTCTCACTGGGATGAAAGCATCCGACAGCAACACAGCGACCGCGTCGTGTCCTCCGCAGCGGACACGCAGAACACCGGGGAAGTTGTTTACCCTGTCGCCGGCTGGAGGGTCTCAAATCCCCGCAGTGACCGTCCTGCCGCCTCGGAGGGTCGGGGCTTTAACTCTTCTGGGCGGGGCTTAGCTCCCATTGGTCAATGTGGCTCTCCGCCGTTCTGTTTTCATTCGTTTCGTTGGTCGATCTAAGCACAGACAGGTCGTGTCTGCGGCTATCAGATGTGTTTCATGTAGGAACACATTCGGCCTACATGTAGGCTACCGCTGGCTGCACCCGTTCTAGTCTCTCCACCCTGCCGGTCATTACCTTCTTATTCATAAAGATCTCTCCATCTCCCTCGTGTATTTTCTCTCAACGCATCCTCTCCCTCTTATCCTTCGGTTCTATGCTCCGATTCTTCTCTCTAAATATGTGCAATTAATTATTTTGAACTGTTCACCGCTTTGTAATGAATTCGTCTGAACGACCAGTAAACCTGAACAAAAGCACACACACAATGTAAGGAGTGTGAACTAAGAAGACGCCATCTCATGACTCCGTTCCTTGCTGGCGTTATTTCGTGTTTTGCAGCAGTCACAGGGCCTACCACAGCACGCGCGGACGCCTGATTCGAGGATGGGTCGCGTGAGACTGCAGACTTAAAAGATGTAAACATCTGAGGATACACTTTTGATTCGTACAAATAACTGAAAAGGTTTGGAAGGTCTCAACATACTAATCACTAATCACCTAGTGAACTACTGCTAATCATTTAGTGAATTACTGCTAATCATTTAGTGAATTACTGCTAATCATTTAGTGAATTACTGCTAATCATTTAGTGAACTAGAACTACTTAGTGAACTACTGCTAATCACCAAGTGAATAAACACTTATCAATAAACTACATGTTGATTGGGTTAAAACAATGTGGAAGTAGATGAACAACATGTTAAATACCAACATCCCTCTCTCCATATCCCTTTAGTGGACATAAAAACAGGCACTTCCACTCAATAAAAATGATTTATTTACAGCAGCATGGATCCCAAGTCAGCTAGCGTCATTGGATACATCGTCTTCATGCTATCTGGTGTTGCCGTGGTGACCGTTAAAATCCTCCCAGCTGCTGATGCCCGCCCCCCCCCCCCCCCCCCCCCCCCCCCCCCCCCCCGCACACTGTAACCATGACGGTGAAGAAGTACTAAAATACAAAACAAGAAACGTGTAAGCTAGCTAGTCACATTCCCCTAACGAGACTGACCGCAAAATAAAGAAAACAATCAAAACATGACCTTCTTCCAGACATTGGTGATGCAGCGAAACTGTGGTGTTAGAGAACAAATATCCAATAATTCACCACTTACATCTCATGTGTACCTTCAACTCTGAAGCTACTGCTCTTGTGCTCTAGTGAACCGATGCAGCCATGCTAAGGTTTGGACTGGAATGTGGACGCGAGGACATGCTAAGCTAATATTGCCCATCCATCAGAGGCATGTCCAAAGAATGTATACAGCATAAAAGTAGCTTGTTTTATTGATGAACCAGTAGTTAGTAGGGGTGGCCAAAACATTTCTGGGGGGCATGTGCCACCCCAGGCCTCGCCCCTGTCATCTGTGCCACCCCAGGCCTCGCCCGTCCTCTGTGCCACCCCAGGCCTCGCCCCTGTCCTCTGTGCCACCCCAGGCCTCGCCCCTGTCCTCTGTGCCACCCCAGGCCTCGCCCCTGTCCTCTGTGCCACCCCAGGCCTCGCCCGTCATCTGTGCCACCGAGGGTTCAGACAAACAGGAAACAATCCTTTTCTGCCCAAGTGAACCACACAGCAGATGGTTCTAACTAGGTAGCAAGGTACTAGCATGGACTATCGATCAGTCGATAACATACCCTTCTATAAGTTAATAAAAATCTGTACTTATATATTATTTAAGTAAAAAATCGAATAGGAAATAATCATTCTCTGAACATATGAAGTATTTTACACGAGCATAAGTGAAATGTTGTGAATACATTTGGTCATGGTTGCGGTTATGCTGAGAAACGTAAGACATTCAAAGGTTTGAGTTTCCCTCCGCACACGTGGGATTCAGATAGAAAAACAACGACAAAAGAACTCAACAAAGAACAGGAATGGACTTCACTGCTGAGACAACAGATGATTCAGCGCCAAATGAAATGTTGGTCTGCCTCTTTAGGTTAAACAACGTGGCCGTTGGTTCAGCATCTCACGGGAGAGCGGAGGAAGCGAGAAGGAAAGGAAAAGAAAGAAAGAAGCACCTTGGATTGGAAGGTGTGTCTGACAACACGCTGTGGCGTGAGACTTGGAAGACGACCGTTTCCTGAAGTTTAGTGTTTGGTTCCAGTTTAGTCCCTGGTCAAAGTACCGGGATCAACAGTTATTAACGAGCACAATCACTAGAGTCAAAACACGCGTAGTTAGCACCAGCATCACTCAATACCTTTCTATTGGAACCAGAGTCAGCAGTGATGGTTGTAATGACCTGCCTTGTAACTGAAGCCACCCTCGTTCAGCCACCATACTGCACTGCTACTACAACCAGCAGGAGAACCAGTAGGAGCTGGAACCAGACTACAACCAGTAGGAGCTTAGAACCAGACTAGAACCAGTAGGAGAACCAGACTACAACCAGTAGGAGAACCAGA
>JACYXH010000752.1:972500-977500 GCA_026745465.1 Lota lota
GAGGAGCCGGCTCTTGGTGTGGGCGGACACCATGGTACCGTCCACCAGGGAGAACCAGTACACCGGACTGGAGGCCTGGCCCTGCCTCAGCACTGGGGAGGGAGGGAGGGAGGGGGAGAGAGAGAGAGAGAGAGAGAGAGAGAGAGAGAGAGAGAGAGAGAGAGAGAGAGAGAGAGAGAGAGAGAGAGAGAGAGAGAGAGAGAGAGAGAGAGAGAGAGAGAGAGAGAGAGAGAGAGAGATTGTAAGCGTGTTTACCTGCAATCATGTTGAGATGCTGACCAATAGGGAGGTCAGAGGGAGGGAAATATGTAGGGTGGGTGCAGGGTGGCTGTAGGGTGGGTGTAGGGTGGGTGCAGGGTGGCTGTAGGGTGGCTGTAGGGTGGGTGCAGGGTGGGTGTAGGGTGGATGTAGGGTGGGTGTAGGGTGGATGTAGGGTGGGTGCAGGGTGGGTGTAGGGTGGCTGTAGGGTGGGTGTAGGGTGGGTGTAGGGTGGCTGTAGGGTGGCTGTAGGGTGGGTGTAGGGTGGATGTAGGGTGGATGTAGGGTGGATGTAGGGTGGGTGTAGGGTGGCTGTAGGGTGGGTGTAGGGTGGCTGTAGGGTGGGTGTAGGGTGGATGTAGGGTGGATGTAGGGTGGGTGTAGGGTGGCTGTAGGGTGGCTGTAGGGTGGATGTAGGGTGGATGTAGGGTGGATGTAGGGTGGGTGTAGGGTGGCTGTAGGGTGGGTGTAGGGTGAGTGTAGGGTGGGTGTAGGGTGGCTGTAGGGTGGGTGTAGGGTGGCTGTAGGGTGGGTGTAGGGTGGCTGTAGGGTGGGTGTAGGGTGGGTGTAGGGTGGCTGTAGGGTGGGTGTAGGGTGGGTGTAGGGTGGCTGTAGGGTGGCTGTAGGGTGGGTGTAGGGTGGGTGTAGGGTGGCTGTAGGGTGGCTGTAGGGTGGGTGTAGGGTGGGTGCAGGGTGGGTGTAGGGTGGATGTAGGGTGGGTGTAGGGTGGCTGTAGGGTGGCTGTAGGGTGGGTGTAGGGTGGGTGTAGGGTGGGTGCAGGGTGGGTGTAGGGTGGGTGTAGGGTGGCTGTAGGGTGGATGTAGGGTGGCTGTAGGGTGGATGTAGGGTGGCTGTAGGGTGGGTGTAGGGTGGCTGTAGGGTGGGTGTAGGGTGGGTGTAGGGTGGCTGTAGGGTGGCTGCAGGGTGGGTGTAGGGTGGGTGTAGGGTGGCTGTAGGGTGGCTGTAGGGTGGGTGTAGGGTGGGTGTAGGGTGGCTGTAGGGTGGGTGTAGGGTGGGTGTAGGGTGGCTGTAGGGTGGGTGTAGGGTGGCTGTAGGGTGGCTGTAGGGTGGGTGTAGGGTGGCTGTAGGGTGGGTGCAGGCGGTACGTAGGCCTCACCGTCCTGGTGGTGCCTCTTGGCGTAGGACGCGGCGTCTCCAGGGCTGAGCAGGTGGAAGCGACGGATGCAGCAGCGGACCAGGTCCTCCCAGTCAGGGCTCAGCGATGCCCGCAGGGCGCAGGTGTCCAGGGACGTGATCTTCCCTGGGGGCAGAGGGGGAAGGACGGGCCCTTAGCTTGGTGCTTAGCATAGATGAGCTTAGCGTAGTTTAGCTTGGTGCTTAGCATAGATGAGCTTAGCGTAGTTTAGCTTGGTGCTTAGCATATATGAGCTTAGCGTAGTTTAGCTTGGTGCTTAGCATAGATGAGCTTAGTGTAGTTTAGCTTGGTGCTTAGCATAGGAGTTTAGCGTAGCTTTGCTAGGTGCTTAGCATAGATGAGCTTAGCGTAGTTTAGCTTGGTGCTTAGCATAGATGAGTTTAGCGTAGTTTAGCTTGGTGCTTAGCATAGGAGTTTAGCGTAGCTTTGCTTGGTGCTTAGCATAGATGAGCTTAGCGTAGTTTAGCTTGGTGCTTAGCATAGATGAGCTTAGCGTAGTTGAGCTTGGTGCTTAGCATAGAGGAGTTTAGCATAGCTTAGCTTTGTGCTGTGTTCCTTTTAGCTTGACGCTAAGCGTAGCTTATCTTCAGCTTGGTGCTTCCTTCCTCATAGGTTGACGCTTAGCAAAGCTAAGCTTGGTGCTACGTGTAGCTAAGTGTAGCATAGTTTGGCACCTAGCTTGGCTCTGCGTTGTCTAGCTTGGCGCTATGTTATACTGCTATGTTCCTCCTAGCTTGGCGCTGTGTGCCGGCTAGCTTGGCGCTAAGAGAAGCATAGGGTGGGTACCCTGGAGGTCCTGGCGGGTGGTGAAGCTCTCGTAGGCCGGGGCGGCGGGTCTCTCCCTCCCCGGGACCCGGCGGGCCACGCAGATCAGACACGACTGGAACTCTGCCGGGGGAAACCCCCGTTAGCTTACTCCGCCGACAAACATGTGACTCCACCCCCGATGTCTGACTCCACCCAAGATGTCTGACTCCACCCAAGATGTCTGACTCCACCCTAGATGTCTGACTCCACCCCAGATGTCTGACTCCACCCAAGATGTCTGACTCCACCCAAGATGTCTGACTCCACCCCAGATGTCTGACTCCACCCTAGATGTCTGACTCCACCCCAGATGTCTGACTCCACCCAAGATGTCTGACTCCACCCCAGATGTCTGACTCCACCCTAGATGTCTGACTCCACCCCAGATGTCTGACTCCACCCAAGATGTCTGACTCCACCCAAGATGTCTGACTCCACCCCAGATGTCTGACTCCACCTCCAACATGTGACTCCACCCCAGATGTCTGACTCCACCCAAGATGTCTGACTCCACCCTAGATGTCTGACTCCACCCCAGATGTCTGACTCCACCCCAGATGTCTGACTCCACCTCCAACATGTGACTCCACCCAAGATGTCTGACTCCACCCCAGAAGTCTGACTCCACCTCCAACATGTGACTCCACCCAAGATGTCTGACTCCACCCAAGATGTCTGAGGTATGTCCTGATGAAGAGAGGATAAGAGAAAAGAGGACAAAGGAGGAGGCAGGAGGAGGAGCAGAAGAAGACAGCAGTGGAGTTCCCTCTCCTCTACCTTCTCCTTCCTGTTTGATGCTCCTGGGCTCTGAGACGGCGAAGCACTGCATGGTCTGGTACTGCTGCTCCCCCTGGTGGTGGGAGGGGGGTGGTGTGTCCCCCTCACACACAGGGCTCACCTGCATACGACAGGTGAAGGTGTGGCTGCTCCTTTTGGCTGCCTCCGAGCCCCGCCCATTCACTGGGGAGAGAGAGGTTCTCTAGGTCAGTGATATTACAGGCAGATGTTCTCTAGGTCAGTGTTATTACAGGCAGATGTTCTCTAGGTCAGTGATATTACAGGCAGAGGTTCTCCAGATGTTCTCTAGGTCAGTGATATTACAGGCAGAGGTTCTCCAGATGTTCTCTAGGTCAGTGTTATTACAGGCAGATGTTCTCTAGGTCAGTGATATTACAGGCAGAGGTTCTCCAGATGTTCTCTAGGTCAGTGATATTACAGGCAGATGTTCTCTAGGTCAGTGATATTACAAGCAGAGGTTCTCCAGATGTTCTCTAGGTCAGTGATATTACAGGCAGATGTTCTCTAGGTCGGTGATATTACAGGCAGAGGTTCTCCAGATGTTCTCTAGGTCAGTGATATTACAGGCAGAGGTTCTCCAGATGTTCTCTAGGTCAGTGATATTACAGGCAGATGTTCTCCAGATGTTCTCTAGGTCAGTGATATTACAGGCAGATGATGATTAAGTAAAGCTCTCCGGGCTTCTCCCTCACCGTGGTTACGGGCCAGCAGGTGGTTGAGGAAGTGGGCGTGGTCTCCGGGGTGCAGCAGGTTGAAGAGGCTGGTGCTGACCAGCGCCCCCTGCTGGTAGCCCAGGTACTGGCGCACGTTGTCAGACACAAACACCAGGTCGCCCTCCTTACCGACCACCATGAAGAACGCATCCAGGGCCTGGTGTGGTGATAGTATAATACACTATATTAATATATTATAATACACTATATTAATATATACTCATATATAATAATACCACCATGAAGAACGCATCCAGGGCCTGGTGTGGTGATAGTATAATACACTATATTAATATATTATAATACACTATATTAATATATACTCATATATAATAATACCACCATGAAGAACGCATCCAGGGCCTGGTGTGGTGATAGTATAATACACTATATTAATATATTATAATACACTATATTAATATATACTCATATATAATAATACCACCATGAAGAACGCATCCAGGGCCTGGTGTGGTGATAGTATGGTAGTGTGGTAGTGTGGTATGGTGGTACAGTGGTGTGGTGGTGTGGTAGTAGGGTAGTAGGGTGGTGTAGTAGGGTGGTGCAGTAGGGTGGTGTAGTAGGGTGGTGCAGTAGGGTGGTGTAGTAGGGTGGTGTAGTAGGGTGGTGCAGTAGGGTGGTGTAGTAGGGTGGTGTAGTAGGGTGGTGCAATAGGTGTAGGGTGGTGCAGTAGGGCGGTGCAGTAGGAGTAGGGTGGTGCAGTAGGGTGGTGCAGTAGGGTGGTGTAGTAGGGTGGTGCAGTAGGGTGGTGTAGTAGGGTGGTGCAGTAGGGTGGTGCAGTAGGGTGGTGCAGTAGGAGTAGGGTGGTGCAGTAGGGTGGTGCAGTAGGGTGTGTAGTAGGGT
This sequence comes from Lota lota, assembly GCA_026745465.1. Taxonomy (NCBI): domain Eukaryota; kingdom Metazoa; phylum Chordata; class Actinopteri; order Gadiformes; family Lotidae; genus Lota; species Lota lota. Next base: position 977,097 of record JACYXH010000752.1, read on the forward strand.
GGTGCAGTAGGGTGGTGTAGTAGGGTGGTGGTGCAGTAGGGTGGTGCAGTAGGGTGGTGCAGTAGGGTGGTGCAGTAGGGCGGTGCAGTAGGAGTAGGGTGGTGCAGTAGGGTGGTGCAGTAGGGTGGTGTAGTAGGGTGGTGCAGTAGGGTGGTGTAGTAGGGTGGTGCAGTAGGGTGGTGCAGTAGGGTGGTGCAGTAGGGTGGTGTGGTGTAGTAGGGTGGTGCAGTAGGGTGGTGTAGTAGGGTGGTGCAGTAGGGTGGTGTGGGTGGTGGTGTGGTGCAGTAGGGTGGTGCAGTAGGGTGGTGCAGTAGGGTGGTGCAGTAGGGTGGTGCAGTACCTCCAGCATCATGGGTCCCAGGGCGTGTTTGTCGATGAGTCCGCTCTCAGAGGAAGAGACGTCG
>JACYXH010000752.1:982500-1002500 GCA_026745465.1 Lota lota
TCACACGCATACCATAACTATACCATACAGTACAACTATAATATACCATAACTATACCATACAGTATCACTATAACAGAGTACAACTATAATATACCATAACTATACCATAACTATACCATACAGTATCACTATAACATAGAGTACAACTATAACATACCATAACTATAACAGAGTATAACTATACCATACAGTATCACTATAACATACCATAACTATAACAGAGTATAACTATACCATACAGTATCACTATAACATACCATAACTATAACAGTGTATAACTATACCATACAGTATCACTATAACATACCATAACTATAACAGAGTATAACTATACCATTCAGTATCACTATAACATACCATAACTATAACAGAGTATAACTATACCATACAGTATAACTATAACATACCACAACTATACCATACAGTATCACTATAACATACCATAACTATAACAGAGTATAACTATACCATACAGTATCACTATAACATACCATAACTATACCATACAGTATCACTATAACCTCAGAGTATAATGATTACATAGAGTATAACCACACACACACACACACCCAGCGTGTGTGTGTGTGTGGTTTGCCCCAGGCCAGTCGACTCCTGCAGTATTCCCAGACTCCTAGCCTGCAGTGGGAGTACGGAGGACTGGGGAGTGTGCACGAGGGGCGTGCACGAGGGGCGTGCATGGACCCTGCTCCCCACCTGCGTTCCCAGCAGCTTATTACAGAACTAACAGCGGCCATGTTGGAGCTCTGGGAACCACTGCTACTCAACATAGCTAACCACACACACACACACACACACACACACACACACACACACACACACACACACACACACACACACACACACACACACACACACACACACACACACACACACACACACACACACACACACACACACACACACAGCTAGCTAGACGAGTTATGTTATGTACTAAACACAGCGATGGTTTGTTTTAAATACTGCAGTATAATACACTAGTTAGTACTAGTACTAGTTAGTACTAGTTAGTACTGGTTAGTACTAGTTAGTACTAGTTAGTACTAGTTCCACTGTTCAGGAAGGGGTTTGCTGCAGCGGATCACAAACCTCCGTCTATAACCTGCTATTGTTTCCGGGCGGATGGATCCTTTAGAATAACATACGGTACACCCTCTTTCCCCTGCCGTGATTGGCCAGAGGGCGATGTTAGCCTACGCGTGATTGGACAAGACCCTCCTGGTCCTGTGTATATATAGTCCTCAATGTCCACATGGGGTGCGTCTTTAGATTATGTCTGTGTCGGTTGTCCAGCATAATGAAATAGTCTTCAATGCATCAACAAACCCTGATCGACTTGATCATCCAATGAGCTTAGTTCTACAACTCACCACCAATATGTCAATCAAACATAAACTTTACTTCAACTAGCGTGAACCCACTAGTTAAACAAACCTTATCCCTTAAGATTCACCGTCTATGTACAGCTCGTCACGTAGGCTTACATTCGCTGAAGATAAGACCTTAAATACTTATTTACTTGGCTTGGACAGGAAACCAAGAAAATAGGTCTTTCAGAATTTATCTGGAACAGCAAAACTTATCGGGAACACGTTCAGCATTTTCATCAAAACTAAGTGGAAATAAGGCAAACTAAAGCAACTAGTCAACCCTTAACTCTTTACATTAAGATACCCTAACCCCTTACAGTAAGATAACCTTTACATTAAGGTACCCTAACCCCTTACAGTAAGATACCCTTTACATTAAGATACCCTAACCCTTTACATTAAGATACCCTAACCCCTTACATTAAGATACCCTTTACATTAAGTTACCATAACCCTTTACATTAAGTTACCCTAACCCTTTACATTAAGATAACCCTTTACATTAAGATATCCTAACCGTTTACATTAAGATACCCTAACCCTTTACATTAAGTTACCCTAACCCTTTACATTAAGATAACCCTTTACATTAAGATATCCTAACCGTTTACATTAAGATACCCTAACCCTTTACATTAAGATACCCTAACCCTTTACATTAAGATACCCTTTACATTAAGATATCCTAACCCTTTACATTAAGATACCCTAACCCTTTACATTAAGATACCCTTTACATTAAGATATCCTAACCCTTTACATTAAGATATCCTAACCCTTTACATTAAGTTACCCTAACCCTTTACATTAAGATACCCTAACCCCTTACATTAAGATACCCTTTACATTAAGATACCTTAACCCTTTACATTAAGTTACCCTAACCCTTTACATTAAGATACCCTTTACGTTAAGATACCTTAACCCTTTACATTAAGTTACCCTAACCCTTTACAGTAAGATACCCTTTACATTAAGATACCCTAACATTAAGATACCCTTTACATTAAGTTACCCTAACCCTTTACAGTAAGATACCCTTTACATTAAGATACCCTTTACATTAAGTTACCCTAACCCTTTACATTAAGATACCCTTTACGTTAAGATACCTTAACCCCTACAGTAAGATACCCTAACCCCTACAGTAAGATACCCTTTACATTAAGATACCCTAACCCCTTACATTAAGATACCCTTTACATTAAGTTACCCTAACCCCCACAGTAAGATACCCTAACCCCCACAGTAAGATACCCTTTACATTAAGATACCCTTTACATTAAGTTACCCTAACCCCCACAGTAAGATACCCTAACCCCCACAGTAAGATACCCTTTACATTAAGATACCCTAACCCCTTACATTAAGATACCCTTTACATTAAGATACCCTAACCCCCACAGTAAGATGCACTTCAGCCCGACACACCCCGTCATGTGTCGGGCTCCTCGGCGGTGTAACGGCCCTGCTGGTCTGGGCTCTGCTGGGAGCAGCAGGTTGAACGGCTCAATTCAACACGGCTCCCATACTCAGTGTGTTGTTCACTAGCGGCCACCGACCACCGGTTCACAGCGCAAACTTTGTGGCAGGCGCTCCACTTTAGTAGACGAGCTGTCACCAACCAACTGTAGCGCCATGACTTCGGTTCACTAGAACAAGAGCTCGCCGTGACACGCCGAACAACCCGCGAAGAACTACAACCTGTAGCGTACCCAGCTAGACCACACCAGACGGTGGGTAGGGGGTCTGCCCCCCGAAACTTACCCCAACTTCGAGCTCTTCCCCCGGGTAGTGAGGTGGTAAATGTCCCCCCAGTCAGGAGCTGGTGGGACGGGTAAGAGTAACGTCCAGAGCCGCTGCTGTCGCCGCCATATTCCCCGAGCGACTGTCTGTTTATCTTTTAGAATCCTCCTCCCCCACCCGGCCAGGACTCATCTCGTTACTACACACACACACACACGCACGCACACACACACGCGCGAGAACGCGCACACAACACACGCACACACGCGAGAACACGCACACAACACACGCACGAACACACGCACGAACACGCACACAACACACGCACACACGAAAGACCACGCACACACGCGAGAACACGCACACACACAACACACGCCCACACGTGAGAACACGCACACAACACACGCTCACACGCGAGAACACGCACTGGCAGCAGCTCCAGTCACGCAACGCAACATGGCATCCTCCGGTTACTACGCGCTCCCTCTGTGGACGTTTCATTCCCGGACACTATAACCAACAGTCCGTATAAAGTAGATACAGTATATAATAATAATAATGATAGTATGAAATAACCTGACTTAATGCTGAGCGTCAAACAATTTAATTAAATGCCTTTTCAAAAGTATTCAAGCGTATCGGGGAAATATAATGAGCTTTGGTGACGCTGTGAGAACGATCCGTAAACCCGGAGGTTGGCGCTCTGCGGACGGGCACACGTTCACCATGGAAACACATGGTCATAACTGATTCATCGCTTCCAGTGGGGGTACGAACATAAAACAAACCGACCATAACTAAAAGAAGAATCAAACAATATACAACAGTGCGTGTTTATTTTCAGTCTGTGTTCCTGACAGACAGCGCCACCTGGCTGGCAAGATGCGGGATGACAGCACAGAGGACAACGTGACGAGATTGATTAACCTCCATCAATTACATGTTAAATCAGATGAGATATTCTTCAATCCAAGTTCACCTCACATATTTTATCTAGACATAGTAAAAAGAAAATGTTTCTGCTAATAAAATTCAGTTTGAAGGAAACAGTTCTACTCTCTGCTGTCTTCAGCTGGTTTGACAGAACGATGGGATTTACATAACTCAGAGCCAATGAGAGCAGGGGGCGTGGTTTAATGAGGAAGAGCAGGGCAACCCCATTGGCTACAGCCCACAGACGGTACTGAGGGTTAATGGTGTGGGTCGAACTCATAGTAAAAGGCCCAGTCCATTCCCAGTTTCACTGATCCACTCTCTGGCCAGGGTTATGGCGCTGCTTGGACAAAGTATCAAATATATACAGGATGTCCATATATAGGCATTCCTATATATGGACATCCTGTATATAGGCATTCCTATATACAGGATGTCCATATTTGGGCATTCCCTGGTCACAGGTTGCTCTTCCATCGGACCCTCGGTGAGGAGTCTTCCACTGGAAAGACAGACAGACAGTTGGTCAGTCAGACAGACAGACAGTCAGACAGACAGACAGACAGACAGACAGATAGTTGGTAGACATACCCAGGTGGAGGATGGGGTTAGGGGTATATACCCAGGTGGAGGATGGGGTTAGGGGAACATACCCAGGTGTATCTTGTTCTCTCTCTCCAGCTTCTTCAGGTGGTGGAGGAGGTTGACCTCAGCCGCCTGGTGGAGGTGCTGGGGAGTGTCCTGAAACACACGCACACACATACACACACCAACACACACACACACACATATTGTAACACACACACATAATAACACACACACACACACATTATAACACACACACACACACATTATCACACACACACTATAACACACACACACACACACACACAGATATACACAAACACACACACAGATATACACACACACACAGACACACACACACACAGATACACACACGCACACACAGACACACACACACACACACACGCACACGCACACGCACAGACACACACACACACGCACAGATACACACACACACACACAGATACACACACACACACACACACACACCAACACACACACACACACATATTGTAACACACACACATAATAACACACACACACACACACATTATAACACACACACACACACATTATCACACACACACTATAACACACACACACATTATTACACGCACACATTATAAACAAACACACACAAGCCTGTTCCTTTAAAGGGCCTGGGGGTGAGACGGTCCTCCCCCCTGGGGGTGAGACGGTCCTCCCCCCTGGGGGTGAGACGGTCCTCCCCCCTGAGGGTGAGACAGGTCCTACCCCCTGGGGGTGAGACAGGTCCTACCCCCTGGGGGTGAGACGGTCCTCCCCCCTGGGGGTGAGACGGTCCTCCCCCCTGGGGTCGAGACAGGTCCTCCCCCCTGGGGGTGAGACAGGTCCTCCCCCCTGGGGGTGAGACGGTCCTCCCCCCTGGGGGTGAGACAGGTCCTACCCCCTGAGGGTGAGACAGGTCCTACCCCCTGGGGGTGAGACGGTCCTCCCCCCTGGGGGTGAGACGGTCCTCCCCCCTGGGGTCGAGACAGGTCCTCCCCCCTGGGGGTGAGACAGGTCCTCCCCCCTGGGGGTGAGACAGGTCCTCCCCCCTGGGGGTGAGACAGGTCCTCCCCCCTGGGGGTGAGACGGTCCTCCCCCCTGGGGGTGAGACAGGTCCTACCCCCTGAGGGTGAGACAGGTCCTACCCCCTGGGGGTGAGACGGTCCTCCCCCCTGGGGGTGAGACGGTCCTCCCCCCTGGGGTCGAGACAGGTCCTCCCCCCTGGGGGTGAGACAGGTCCTCCCCCCTGGGGGTGAGACGGTCCTCCCCCCTGGGGGTGAGACAGGTCCTACCCCCTGAGGGTGAGACAGGTCCTACCCCCTGGGGGTGAGACAGGTCCTCCCCCTGGGGGTGAGACAGGTCCTACCCCCTGAGGGTGAGACAGGTCCTCCCCCCTGGGGGTGAGACAGGTCCTACCCCCTGAGGGTGAGACAGGTCCTACCCCCTGGGGGTGAGACAGGTCCTACCCCCTGAGGGTGAGACAGGTCCTACCCCCTGGGGGTGAGACAGGTCCTCCCCCTGGGGGTGAGACAGGTCCTCCTCACCTTGTAGATGATCTGGACCAGCTCCATGGAGGTGAAGCTGGTCCCAGCGCCCGCCTGGATGGCCGACAGGATGCTGTGCTCGCGCTGCTTCCTGTGGCTGATGTAGTGCTGGATCTTAGAGCCCGCCTCGCTCACCACAGGGCCATGGCCTGCAGGGCCGGACAGAGGGCTTTTATTGTGGAGGTCAGAGAGAGCCTTTTATTGTGGAGGTCAGAGAGAGCCTTGCATATTGGAGGTCAGAGAGAGACTTATATTGTGGAGGTCAAATAATCGCAGAGAATTATACAGCTCCCAGTAGAACCAGCAGCAGACTGTGATTGTACTGGGCAGCTCCCAGTAGAACCAGCAGCAGACTGTGGTTGTACTGGGCAGCTCCCAGTAGAACCAGCAGCAGACTGTGTTTGTACTGGGCAGCTCCCTGTCTAACCAGTAGCAGACTGTGGCTGTACTGGGTAGTTCCCAGTAGAACCAGTACCAGCTCCCAGTAGAACTAGTAACAACTCCCAATAGAACTAGTAACAGCTCAGAGTATAAGCAGTAGCAGCTCCCAGTAGAACCAGTAGCAGCTCCCAGTTGAACTAGTAACAGCTCAGAGTATAAGCAGTAGCAGCTCCCAGTATAAGCAGTAGCAGCTCCCAGTATAAGAAGTAGCAGCTCCCAGTAGAAGCAGTAGCAGCTCCCAGTATAACTAGTAACAGTTCAGAGTAGAAGCAGTAGCAGCTCCCAGTAGAAGCAGTACCAGCTCCCAGTAGAAGCCGTAGCAGCTCCCAGTAGAAGCCGTAGCAGCTCCCAGTAGAAGCAGTAGCAGCTCCCAGTAGAAGCAGTAGCAGCTCCCAGTAGAAGCAGTAGCAGCTCCCAGTAGAAGCAGTAGCAGCTCCAGTATAACTAGTAACAGCTCAGAGTATAAGCAGTAGCAGCTCCCAGTAGAAGCCGTAGCAGGCGTGCTACCTGGGTAAATGATGTGGGGCTGGAGCCCCAGCAGGAGGTCCAGGGACTTCATGTAGTCGTAGAGGTCCTCGAACACGGCAGTCCCCTCCCCCAGGATGCAGTCCCCTGAGAACACCGCCTCCTCCTCCTGCAGCAGCAGCGCCATGTGGTCGTCTGAGTGGCCCGGGGTGAACAGCACCCTGGGTAATCGCACACGCACACACGCACGCGCACACACACGCACACACACGCACACGAACACACACGCACACACACGCACACGAACACACATGCACACACACGCGCACGCACACACACGCACGCGCACGCACACGCACGCACACACACACACGAACACGCGCACACACACGCACGCGCACGCGCACACGCACGCACGCGCACGCACACACACACACACACACACACACACACACACACGCACACGCACACGTGTTAGTGAGCAGGAGATACAGGTGTTAGTTAGCAGCAGATACAGGTGTTAGTTAGCAGCAGATACAGGTGTTAGTTAGCAGCAGATACAGGTGTTAGTTAGCAGCAGATACAGGTGTTAGTTAGCAGCAGATACAGGTGTTAGTTAGCAGCAGATACAGGTGTTAGTTAGCAGCAGATACAGGTGTTAGTTAGCAGCAGATACAGGTGTTAGATAGCAGCAGATACAGGTGTTAGTTAGCAGCAGATACAGGTGTTAGTTAGCAGCAGATACAGGTGTTAGTTAGCAGCAGATACAGGTGTTAGTTAGCAGCAGATACAGGTGTTAGTTAGCAGCAGATACAGGTGTTAGTTAGCTAGATGGTAGGTGGAGACTGACGTCCAATTAGCCAATGAGGTGCTAGAGATGGTGTTTTTAGCCAATGAGGTGCTAGAGATGGTGTTTTTAACCAATGAGGTGCTAGAGATGGTGTTTTTAGCCAATGAGGTGCTAGAGATGGTGTCTTTAACCAATGAGGTGCTAGAGATGGTGTCTTTAACCAATGAGGTGCTAGAGACTGACGTTAGCGTGGCTCCTTCCGTCTGGATGACGTCTCCGTCACAGAGGTAGGTGTAGCCCTTCTCCCGGTCCTCCTCCTCCTCCTCCTTCCCCTTAGCACGCCGCAGCTTGCTCACGGGCACGTCGGCACCTGGAGAAAGTGTGTGGGTGCCAAGGAGGGGCAGAGGAAACACAAGCTTTGGACGGGACTCTTCGTTAGCACCAGCGCTGAGGCTGATCAGCTGCTAACACGCCCCCTTTCAAAAGCAACACATTGGTGACATCACAAGTGGGAGTGGCCACCCAGATGCATGATGGGTAGACCAGCCGGGTTTACCCATCATGCATCTGGGTGGCCACTCCCACTTGTGATGTCACCAGTGGATAGCGGGGGAAAACGTTTCTGTCATAATTGCTCTGCCTAAGACGACAGAAAGGACAATAAAGGTAAAAAATAAAAAACTTAGAACAAGGCAATAAAAAAACACAAGAAGATATAAAATATGCATAACTATAAAGGGGCTCACGGGTCTCGTATCAAATGATTCAATATCATTATTCAATATTTAATCAACATCTAATACAAACTATGAATGGCTAACCCCCCCTGGCGCCTGGCCCTTTAAGAAACGACGTGATCAGGGACCTGTGATGTCACGGCAGACGTCGGCCACGCCCCCCACGTGGTCGTGGTGCCAGTGTGTGAGCAGCACCTCCTGGATGGAGGCGTTGGCCTGGAGCAGGGCCCGGCGCAGGCAGCTGATGTACTCCGGGACCGCCCGGTCCCCGGTGTCAATCAGAACCCGCCTGGGGGAGGGGCCAGAGGGTGAGCCAATGAGGTGCTAGAGATGGTGTCTTTAACCAATGAGGTGCTAGAGATGGTGTCTTTAGCCAATGAGGTGCTAGAGATGGTGTCTTTAGCCAATGAGGTGCTACAGATGGTGTCTTTAGCCAATGAGGTGCTACAGATGGTGTCTTGAGCCAATGAGGTGCTAGAGATGGTGTTTTTAACCAATGAGGAGCTAGAGATGGTGTCTTGACCCAATGAGGAGCTAGAGATGGTGTCTTGAGCCAATGAGGTGCTAAATGAGGTGCTGTTTACCCCAGCAGCAGCAGGTCTGTTTACCCCATGTCTGGGGTAAACAGACCTGCTGCTGCTGGGGTAAACAGACATGACTGCTGGGGTAAACAGACATGACTGCTGGGGTAAACAGACATGACTGCTGGGGTAAACAGACATGACTGCTGGGGTAAACAGACCTGCTGCTGCTGGGGTAAACAGACATGACTGCTGGGGTAAACAGACATGACTGCTGGGGTAAACAGACCTGCTGCTGCTGGGGTAAACAGACATGACTGCTGGGGTAAACAGACATGACTGCTGGGGTAAACAGACATGATGTCTGTGTTGTCCACAATCAACCGGATTCCCAGCAGCACATATTACTGCTCAGTATATTCTTACGTACACTTTTTGTGTTACTATCATATTTGTCTATACTCCATAGGTTTATTGCTTTACTACGGAAGAGGATTAGGGCCACATGTGATTTCTTTTGTTGAGTTCTGAGTTTAAAGTCAGAATCCTGACTTTAAACTCAGAACTCAACAACAACAAAAATCCCACATGGCCCTAATCCCTTCCGTACTTTACTGTATGTTGTGTTTATATGCTAACTTGTATTTCATTTTCTATGTATTATTATTCTTTCATCTGTATTGAATCGAACTTACTTTAATTAACGTTAATTTAAATCTGTTATATAAAACGGCACAAAGCGATTATATATATTTTTTAATATACATTCTAGCTTCCTGCTTTGTTGTGTGGACCCCCCGGCCGGTTCACCCACCGTGAGCCGGTGCCCACCAGGTAGGTGTTGGTTCCCTGGAGGGTCATGGGTCCGGGGTTGCACCCCAGAACTCGCACCACCCGGGAGGATAGCTGCTCGATCCGCGGCAGGATGGCGCTCATGGTCCTACCGGCCGACGGAAAGAAGATAATAAAGATATAAATGAGATGTAAAACTTTAAGTACTTCAGCTAAAGTCGCGAGCAGCGTGTGCGCAGTAGTCAAAGTCTCAGCCGCGATGTGTTATGTAATACTCATGAATAATCATTAGCTAGGAGCTCTGAAGGAGTCCTGATTGGTCGAGATCGTTTGTCAACATAAAACCCGGAAGCTTTTGGTGCATCTGAACAAAGCAGTGTCTCGTTACTACTTTGGAATAGTGAAGTGTTTATTGGGCATACGGTCACGTATTGTTATGTATAATCATATGCCTTTATGCAAAAAATACATTCGATTTCTCTCAGTTCTTGGGGAGTACGTAAACAGAAAAGTTATGAGCCACATTGTAATGTCGACCAATGAGGAAGCGTTTGGTTCGACCAATCAGGACACATCTGATAGCTCGCAGTCGGCACCAGATAACCATTTTCTACATTGTCTCTGCTTGTCTACCTTATCCTTCCGGTTCTATTATCCTTCCGGTTCTATTATCCTTCCGGTTCTATTGTCCTCCCGGTTCTCCTCCACTCGAGCTTCGGGGAGATGAAGAGTAGCGAGTGGCAGAGAAGAGGTATTTTAGCAGTGGTGTAGACTTCAGAGTACCTGGAAGTACATTTAACGAGTTGTTGATAAAGACCAGCTTCCTGTGCTACGAAGGGTTATTTTCAAAATAAAAGTGTTCTTAACACGCGAACCACATGTACGTTGGGATATATTCGTTACTTTACAAGATATAGACAAGAAAACGATACAGCGGCGACCCCTGGATGTGCACCTGAGACTGAGTTCACTTTAGTGTTAACCAAAAACACAATTCATGTATTCAATCTAAACGATGACCTGCGCTCCGATTGATCTATCAAAATAAAAGCCCTCACCTGAAATGCCAGCCACTTGGTGGCGGTGTTGCCAAATGTAATATTATGTTTAGTGATCCCACCAACACGTAACGATGAAGAAGTGATTGAGATGTTGTCTGCGTTATCAAGTATTTCAGACACAACACTTAATCACTGGAAGAATAAACCCCACACTGTTTCCGTGGGGATCCAGTAGGCACTTAACGTAATGGTTCTCTCCTCAACGACCTGTTTATCGTTTTATGATACCGCCTACAACCAGACACGCAAAATAATTGTCTTTTCCTCCACAAAGACCACTGTTTATTTTCAACAAATGCCACATTATCACAGGATTATGCACAAATGCCTTTTTGAAATAGACAACTTAATATAATACAACACACACACACACACACACACACACACACACACACACACACACACACACACACACACACACACACACACACACACTGTGCTGTACAGATAACGGCACACAGTGTGTGTGTGTGTGTCTGTATTGTGCGTGCGTGCGTGTGTGTGTGTGTGTCTGTATTGTGCGTGCATCTATGTCTGTATTGTGCATGCGTGCGTGTGTGTGTGTGTCTATTGTGCGTGCGTGCGTGTGTGTGTGTCTATTGTGCGTGCGTGTGCGTGCGTGTGTGTGTGTCTATTGTGCGTGCGTGCGTGTGCGTGTGTGTGTGTGTCTATTGTGCGTGCGTGTGCGTGCGTGTGTGTGCGTGTGTTTAGGGTGGGTAAATGTTAAGGCCTCCATCTGTGCGTCCAGCTGTGCGTCCAGCTGTGCGTCCTGGCAGCAGGAGATCCCTCCTCCAGGTCTTCTGGATCGATGGGGCCCTGGGACCCGTAGCCCAGGTGAACGGGGCCGGTACAGGGGTACCGCTACACCCCGTCCTGCGGAGTGACGGGTGTCCCGGTACCCCTGGACCTTCAGCAGAACGCCTGACGTGACGAGCTGACAGCGGGTCGTATTTACAGCTAGGAGACGACTTCACCGGGGGACTGGAGCGCCTACACACTCTTGTGACGGCCTACCCCTCCCCTCTCCTCTCCTCTCCTCTCCTCCTGCCCTCTCCTCTCCCCTCCCCTCCCCTCTCCTCCCCTCTCCTCTCCCTCTCTTCTCTCTTCTTGCTCCCTCTCCTCTCCTCTCCTCTCCTCTCTCCTCCTCTCCATCCCTCTCCTCCTCTCTCCTCCTCTCCTCTCCATCCCTCTCCTCCTCTCTCCTCTCCTCTCCTATCTCTGTAATGACACTATGTAATGGCGCTGTGTTTGTCTCGTAATCTTCCATTCTAATCAGTCTCCCCTCCCTCCTCCTCACCTCCTAATTCAATATAAATGGAAATCACTCGCAGAGAGAGTGAGAGAGAGCGGGAGAGAGCGGGAGAGCTGGGCAGAGAGGGAGAGAAAGAGGGGAGAGAGAGAGTGTGTGGTGATGAGAGGTGCAAACAGTAAATGACGGCTGAACAGAGAAACAGAAACGACAGAATCTCTTCTCCTGCAAGCTGAAAAGTTTTGAGGTCCGAAATTGCAAAAGGTTGAATTAAATGTGACATTATCTTAGCAGATAAGACCTGAGTTAGAAAACGTTACATGAAGGATGGTTTCCTGTGTGTGTAGCTCAGTACAACTCAGTACACAGTAAAAACTCATTTTACTGTGTAGAATATGTTTTATCCAATGCCACTCGCAGAGAATTCAGATCCACGTCATTAAGGAGCAGGGAGGGTTCAAGGGTCATCTAGCCTACGGGCAAGATGACCTACCGTGGACGTTTGAGATGGAACCCAGAACCTCCCAGCTCCAACACCACCACACCATCACAGCTGGCTCCCAGGAGCTCTGTGTTCAGAACCACAAACCATGTTCACATCAGAGACAGAGACAGAGATAGGGAGAGAGGGAGAGAGAGAGAGAGAGAGAGAGAGAGAGAGAGAGAGAGAGAGAGAGAGAGAGAGAGAGAGAGAGAGCTAGTGTTAGCTAAGTGGAGTGTTGGAGCGGGACATCAGCTTTTAATAATGTATGTCTGAGCAGCGGTCCCAGGGAGTGTGTGTGTGTGTGTGTGTGTGTGTGTGTTTGGGTGTGTGTGTGTGTGTAAATATGGTTCACAGATAAGAACCATTTTGGATGGAGGTGTGACGCTTTAATCCGCTCGATACGATGAATCCTTCATCACAGCTCTCTCAGCAGCGTTAGCATAGCGGTTAGCACAGCGGTAAGCACATAGCGGTTAGTTCAATAGGGTTAGCATAGCTGGGTTGGCACAGAAGGTTTAGCATAGCAGTTGGCATAGCTGTGCTAATACAGCAGGGTTAGCATAGCCATGCTGAAATAGTGGTGCTAGCTAGGACAGCAAGGTAGCCACCTTGCTGTGCTGAGAGCGAGAGCGAGAGCAAGAGAGCGAGAGCGAGAGAGCGAGAGAGCGAGAGCGAGAGAGAGAGAGACACAGAGACAGAGAGAGAGCGAGAGAGAGAGACACAGAGACAGAGAGAGAGAGAGAGAGAGGGAGAGAGAGAGAGAGACACAGAGACAGAGAGAGAGAGAGAGAGAGCAAGAGAGCGAGAGAGAGAGAGAGAGCGAGAGAGACAGAGAGAGACACAGAGACAGAGAGAGAGAGAGAGAGAGAGACACAGAGACAGAGAGAGAGAGAGGGAGAGAGAGAGAGACACAGAGACAGAGAGAGAGAGAGAGAGAGAGCAAGAGAGCGAGAGAGAGAGAGAGAGAGCGAGAGCAAGAGAGAGACAGAGACAGAGAGAGAGAGAGAGCAAGAGAGCGAGAGAGAGAGAGAGAGCGAGAGAGACAGAGAGAGACACAGAGACAGAGAGAGAGAGAGAGAGAGAGACACAGAGACAGAGAGAGAGAGAGGGAGAGAGAGAGAGACACAGAGACAGAGAGAGAGAGAGAGAGAGAGACACAGAGACAGAGAGAGAGAGAGAGCAAGAGAGCGAGAGAGAGAGACAGAGAGAGAGAGAGAGAGAGAGAGACAGAGAGAGACAGAGACAGAGACAGAGCGAGAGCGAGACAGATAAGACTGAAGTCATTGATGGCAGACAGTGGCCTCAGAGCAGACGTGCTGGTCCACAACGTTGAGCCAGTAGCTTCAGCTCACACTCATGCTCCAGTCCAAACACCTGGAAACATCCTCTGATCCATGACTAATGGGCTTCCAGACCTCCCAGGAAGAGGGACGTTTGAGACGGGGAATAGCAAGAGTCGGGGGCGATGGCAGGCGGGGGGCGTGGCTAGTGACTGGCCGTGTGATTGGCCGTGCTGTTCTCTGTAATGGCTGGTGACTCAGGGCTCCCTGAAGGTCCAGGTCTGAGTCAGCCTCGTCAGGGGGCCAGCAGGACCCCTGACTGTGGGGACACACACACACACACGCACATACACACACGCACACACACACGCACACGCACCTACACGCACATGCACGTACACACACACACGCACACGCACGCCTACACGCACACACGCACACGTACACGCGCACACACATGCACACACACACGCACCTACACACACACACATGCACGTACACACACACACGCACACGCACGCCTACACGCACACACGCACACGTACACGCGCACACACATGCACACACACACGCACACACATGCACGTACACACACACACGCACACGCACGCCTACACGCACACGTACACGCGCACACACATGCACACACACGCGCACGCATACACGCACACACCAGTACAAATACACTAGTACTACATCAGTCCTACATCAGCACTACATCAGCACTACATCAGTACTACATCAGCACTACATCAGCACTACATCAGCACTACATCAGCATTACATCAGTACTACATCAGCACTACATCAGTACTACATCAGCACTACATCAGTACTACATCAGCACTACATCAGCACTACATCAGTACTACATCAGCACTACATCAGCACTACATCAGCACTACATCAGCACTACATCAGTACTACATCAGTACTACATCAGCACTACATCAGTACTACATCAGCACTACATCAGTACTACATCAGCACTACATCAGCACTACATCAGCACTACATCAGGCAGCGCTGCAACACCACTGCTGTTGCCGGAGTACTGGTTGCCAGGTCACCTCAGCCTCTTATTGTCCTTGGAGGATTGGACAACAGGTTGTCATGGTAATCCTCGACGACGGAGAGTTTACGTCATTTACTTCCGGAACCCCTGGAACTCCCCCTTTCCTCTCCCCCTTTCTCTCATCCCTCTCCCTCATTCACTCACCGTCTCTCTCTCTCTCCCCTCTCTCCCCCCTCCCTCCCTCCCTCCCTCCCTGTGGTTGAGAGATTGGAGAACGAGCCTCACAAAGAGGCGATAAGGTAAGCCTTCTCCTCATTCTTCTACTGGAGCGGCTGACTGAATGTGCTGATGACGCCTGGCCCCCGGCCTGGCCCCCGGCCTGGGGGCTGCAGACCGCTGAGCAGCCGCCATGTTGGATCCCAGCAGTGGACCATTGGACATGTCCAGTGGTCCACTGCTGTGAAGGATCGGACATGTCCAATGGTCCACTGCTGTGAAGGATCAGACATGTCCAGTGGTTCACAGCAGTGAAGGATTGGACATGTCCAGTGGTCCACTGCAGTGAAGGATCGGACATGTCCAGTGGTCCACTGCAGTGAAGGATCGGACATGTCCAGTGGTTCACTGCAGTGAAGGTCGGACATGTCCAGTGGTCCACTGCAGTGAAGGATCGGACATGTCCAGTGGTTCACTGCAGTGAAGGATCGGACATGTCCAGTGGTTCACTGCAGTGAAGGTCGGACATGTCCAGTGGTTCACTGCAGATAGACCCCCCGCGTAGCGAGGCCAGATAGACACAGGACTAACTACTATCTGGAAATGTTTATCATTAAGAACCGCAAATGTATTTAAAAATCGTTTTTTGTTCAAACGGGGACATTTCTTGGGACAGCTCCAGCCAGGAAGTCTGGTCACCTCAGCCTATAGCGGTCTGTAGCGCTATGTAGCATGCTAGCTCATAGGGCCTGTGGGCTGTTACACCCCATAAACCACGCGCCGCGCGCCGCTTTAGCGATGCTAGCATCACTGATCCTCTGCCACCAGATGCAAGCTCATGAAAGCTAACAGCTGCGCGCCGCTTTAGCTAACGCTTCTGGCATCTCTCCCAGCAGCTGTTGTTTAATGCTAACACGCTAGTTGGCTGCTCAAACATATGTTTGACCCAACACTGTGTTCAGAATACGTTCTCAAAGTGATGTCAGTGTGTGTGTCTGTGCATTCAACCAGTGCTGAATAACACACACGAGCGTTGTGTGTGTGTGTGTGTGTGTGTGTGTGTGTGTGTGTGTTTAAGGCCTCAGACCTCTTGGCCAACCAGCTGTGAGAACACACATCCGTTTTCCCTCACAGACCCGCCCCCTCGCTCCTCATTGGCTGGCCAGAAGAAGACACGCTGCTCAGCCATTGGCGCAGAGCAGGGGGGGGCGGCCGGTTACTGTTGCTAGGATCCTGTTGCTAGGGCCACGTCTGAGGCCAGAGGCTTGGAAACACGCTGTGCATTATGGATGCTGCTGCTGCACGGACGCACTCCTGAACACTGATAAACAGCCTCACCCCTCCCTCCCTCCCTCCCTCCCCCCTCCCTCCCTCCCTCCCTCTACCTCATCCACCCCCACTGTCACTCCCTCCCTCGTCTGTAAAATCATCACATCCCTTTTTCACAACCTCTCCACACACGAACACACACACACAACCTTTCCTCTATTTCAGTAGCAGCCCTCTCTCTCTCTCTCTCTCTCTCTCTCTCTCTCTCTCTCTCTCTCTCTCTCTCTCTCTCTCTCTCTCTCTCTCCTCTCTCTCTCTCTCTCTCTCTCTCTCTCTCTCTCTCTCTCTCTCTCTCTCTCTCTCTCTCTCTCTCTCTCTCTCTCTCGGCTTTGTGTTTTCTCGACAGAGAAAGAAAGACATGAACACATGAGGCCTAGGTAGGAGGGTGAGTTCCTACATGGTGAGTGAACACATGAACCTAGGACTCAGGTGGGCACATACAGTCTAGTATGTATTCATATATATATATATATATATATATATATATATATATATATATATATATATATATATATACACACATGTTGTATAGTATGACTAGAGACATGTGACATAAGGAGCAGAAGATGAGGCAGGGACCAACGCAGGAGGACCAGACTAATCAGAGTTATAGAGAGCACTCAGATCTGTGCTAGACTAGCGGGTCACGGCAGCCTGCAGCTCTGAGCTCCTAAAGATGCACTAACACATCTCCCGCTCCTCACGACTCTGCGTCCAGCTGGTGGGACCACTGGTCCGCTGGTCCACTGGTCCGCTGGTCCACTGGTCCTCATCCACTGAGCAGAGAGCTCAATGAAGGGGAGCTGCTTCAGACGGAGTCATGGAAGAGAGATCATCACAAGATGTTCTTTGACACGGTCACAGGAGACCACCTGCCGAGGTGTCAGCAGCCATCACCTCCTCCTCCTCCTCCTCTAGACCTCCTCCGCATTCTGCTCCTCCTCCTGCCCTCCCCCTCCTCTTCCTCCTCCAGAGCTCCCCTTATTCTCCTCTGTCACCTGCACCATAATCCCCTCCTTCACCCTCCCTCCTCCTCCCTCCCCTCCCTCCCCCAACCCTGTCTGTTTGGCTCCGTCTCATCATTTGTAATTATGCTAAACAGCTAGCTTCTCCGCTGCGCGCAGGAAAGCAATTTTTCTATGCAAATGGTTGAATTCCAGCGGGAGGCGGGCCCTAACGATGAGTGACAGCGGGCCACATTGGGGTCACCGCGCCGCGGAAAATCATCAACTAAACCGCAGAAGTGGCGACGCAACGCACAGGGCGGCCGCGCACATCGGATCGGTTAGCAGCGGCGCCGTCGCGGCTATTAACCGATCCGATTGGACGACGGCCGTGATGACACGTGGATCACAGGCCGACGTCCAATCAGAGGCCATCATTTCTTTGCCGTGACGTCCTTGGCCTCACCTCCCCGGTCGGGTTGCCGGTTAGACTCTGCACACGGCGGTACCCGGCATCTGACCCGGTTCTGAGTTCGTCTGGAACCACAGAGAGTTCCTCGTGAGACCATTCAAACCATTAAAACCATTCAAACCAGGGACACGCGCATCACTACCACTCTACAGCTCACCGTGTACCGGCTGGAAAACACAGGCTAGACTAGAGATAACGGCTGCTGGTTCAAATCCTTCAGCTCATGTAACGTCCTGCCCTGGAGCAAGGCACAGGGAATCAAACACAGGGGGCTTTTCACAGCAGACGAGCGAGGAGGTGAGATGTGAGCGTTGTAAAGAAACTAATCAACCAAAACATCGTCTCCTTCCTCTCTGCTCCTCCCTCTCTGCTTCTCCCTCCCTAAGTTTCTCCTCCACTGACAAGTGTTGCATTAACGCACCTGTGATTGACAGGCCAGATGGAATCCCTGAACCAATCAGGGAAGAGATGCCCTGATTGGCCAGTCTGAGCGGGGAGTGGTCTAAAGTCTAAATGGTGTAGCGCTGCTGCAGTCAACTAGGAACAGATCTTCTCCCAGCGCGTTCACCTCACTTCTAGTGGACGGGTGGCTGTGGTATTTCTAACTGATTACTCTCAAATTAAAGCTCTTGATTCTTACACCTTTAACATATTAC
Source organism: Lota lota (assembly GCA_026745465.1). Classification (NCBI taxonomy): domain Eukaryota; kingdom Metazoa; phylum Chordata; class Actinopteri; order Gadiformes; family Lotidae; genus Lota; species Lota lota. The sequence continues at coordinate 1,001,181 of JACYXH010000752.1, forward strand.
AAGACAGTACTTTATAAATATTAGAGGGGAAGTTCAGGAATAACAAAAGTTTATAACAAACTAAAACAACTACTGAATTTAAACCAATGTACAGAAAGTTGCACATAAAATTGATGTAATGGCTGTACTGGTCATTCTACAAAACTAAGGCTGTGGCCCACAATGATGACATCATAACAGAGGCACACTACCATTGGCTCAACAAGCGAGGGACGCATCATTAAGCCGTTTGCGTTGGGATAGACGGACGGTAACTCGTTTAGGAGTGCTGTGGGCAGCGAACAGTTATACATTTAAATTCAATTCTAATTGAATCTATCTTTGAATAATTCTGTTTGCTAGCCCCTTCAGCTGGATCTGCTAAGCGTCACGTTCATAAATTTATGTCTTTCAGCCTGGCAGACACAGGACTTAGACTTTAAGCTCCGTTTTTAAATCTTCAGTCATGCGGGGTTCATCTTTAACTGTTTCCTTGCGCATGAGCAGGAGTCATTTGATGGTCAACAGCTAAGTTCATAGCTAACGAGCTAACGAGTTGAACTCTAACAGGTGAACATCTAAGGAGTTTAACGCCAACAGGTAGAAGATAAGAGATGAATTGGTCGAGTTTAAACCCACCTCATAAGCAGGATGTGCTGAAGCGCCAACAGCTCGGCAAACGGGTTCCCATGGCAACAGAACTTAGTTCTACAACGTCCGCTTCCTGCTGTGACACCGGGATCAATAAATGATCTTATCTTATATAATAATGTGAGGCTTAATGAATGCAATTGTATTATTAAGAAGTTTATAATTTAATTTGACTACTCTAGTCCTAAAGGTAGATTTTTTTTATTATTTCATTCAGCATTTTATTTCACAAAAGACAAATTTTCTTTCTACTGTTAAAGAAAAAAAAAAGATCAAGTTAATCATTCCTAAATTAAAACACGGGATTTAAAAGCCAGTTTGCATAATGATACCCTGAAAAAAATACTTCTTTTATTTCTCAAGGATCAGTGGTCTGCCTTGCAAACACATCCAGAGTGTAAGATGCTCGAGGTTCTGTTGTTCAGAACCACAGCGGCCGGTTCCACCACAGAGCTCGTAGAACACAGCAGAACCTCACCAGCACGGTGGAAGGAAAGAAACACGTTTCCACTTCAAACCAGCAGGCTTTATTCACAACAAAACATCTCCATGAAGACTGAACAGTAGATCTACAGGCCTAACAGGAAGTGATGGAGGAGAGTGGGAGTTTGGCTCAGGAGAGCAACGAGCTGAGAAAGCCCACCGCTCAGACCGGTCATTATCTCAAAGCGGGCTCAGATCACCTTGTCC
>JACYXH010000752.1:1007500-1010000 GCA_026745465.1 Lota lota
TGCGTGTGTGTGTGCGTGTCTGTGTGTGTAAAGATAATATTTCTGCTAGTTTATCCCTGAGTACGGAGGGTACTGAGGGAGATGTTATTATGTGTTGTGCTGCTGGTTTATCACCCTGCAGCTTCACTCTGCTTTAAATGTCTTTCATGTCTCCTGTCCACATCCTGTCCACATGTCTTTATGATGAAACGGGTCAGGACAGGAAGGATGGTGATGGACTGACCTGCAGTGGACGATGATGGGACAGGAGCGGCCCTTGTAGCACCTGTTGACCTTCCTGAAACAACAACACACAACACAGTCTGGGGTCAACGTCACAGATACACACACGCGCACACTCGCACGCACAAACACGCATGACCGCACACACACGCACACACACACACAACATGCACAGGGTCCACAGTGTGCTTCTAGAATGTATTCTTTTCACCAGCCTGAGAGGAACCATCCTCGACCAAGCAGACGTTTTGGTAAGTAACCCTGCACTCATTCTGGACCTCCACACTCACTCCCTCCACTCACTCCCTCCACTCACTCCCTCCACTCACTCCCTCTACTCACTCCCTCTACTCACTCCCTCTACTCACTGCCTCCACTCACTCCCTCTACTCACTCCCTCCACTCACTCCCTCTACTCACTGCCTCCACTCACTCCCTCTACTCACTCCCTCCACTCACTCCCTCTACTCACTCCCTCTACTCACTGCCTCCACTCACTCCCTCTACTCACTCCCTCCACTCACTCCCTCCCTCTACTCACTCCCTCTACTCACTCACTCCCTCCACTCACTCCCTCCCTCTACTCACTGCCTCCACTCACTCCCTCTACTCACTCACTCCCTCCACTCACTCCCTCCACTCACTCCCTCTACTCACTCCCTCCACTCACTCCCTCCACTCACTCCCTCTACTCACTCACTCCCTCCACTCACTCCCTCCACTCACTCACTCACTCCCTCTACTCACTCCCTCTACTCACTCCCTCCACTCACTCACTCCCTCCACTCACTCACTCCACTCCCTCCCTCCCTCCCTCCCTCCCTCCCTCCCTCCCACCACACAAGCCAGTCCCCCAGTAGAAGGCGCAGGACAGTGTGTCGTGTAAAAAGACATCTGAACAGTTAGCAGCGCAGCGTCGTACCTCGGAGCAGGAAACCTAGCGGACCAAAACACAACGCTACAAAGAGCGGATCCCACCAATCAGAGAGCTGTTGCCATGGAAACAGCCCGGTCCAGGCGCACGAGGCGTGGGAGTGGGGAAGGGGGGGATGGGGGGAGAGATGGGGAGGGGGGGTGCATTCAAAGGAGGAGCGCCACAGGTTTTAAGCTTTTCAACTTAAAAAGAATACGAGCGAGCGAGCATCAAAGAGATAGGGAGAGAGCGAGCGAGAGAGAGAGAGAGAGAGAGAGAGTCAAGGGCGGGGGAGGAGGGGGGAGGTCAGTCAAGCAAACTGTGATTGAGTGAGGAGACATGAGTCATCACAGGTCACTGGACCGGGGTTAGAGAGAGGAGGAGTTAGGAGGGGTCTGTTAAGCCCCTGGGTTGCAGAGTCACAGTCTCCAATGATCACTTTTGTGACTATGCAACTGGGCTCATAATACTAGCTGCAACATCACAAAAATGACACCGGCGACCGCTGGAGAGAGCTGGAACACACAACCAGGAGGAGGAGGAGGAGGAGGAGGAGAGGGGAGGAGGGGGAGGAGAGGGAGGAGAGGGGGAGGAGGAGGAGAGGGAAGAGAGGGGAGAGGAGGAGGAGGAGGAGGAGGAGGGAGGAGAGGGAAGAGAGAGGAGAGGAGGAAGAGGAGGAGGAGGAGAGGGAAGAGAGGGGAGAGAGGAGGAGGAGGAGGAGGAGGAGGAGGGGGAGGAGAGAGGGAAGAGAGGGGAGAGATGAGGAGGAGGAGGAGGAGGAGGGGGGAGGAGGAGAGGGAAGAGAGGGGAGAGGAGGAGGAGGAGGAGGAGGGGGGAGGAGAGGGAAGAGAGGGGAGAGGAGGAGAGGAGGAGAGGGACAGGGGAGAATGGAGGAAGAGGAGGAGAGGGGAGGAAGAGAGGGGAGAGGATAGGAGAGAGAGGAGGTGGAGGAGAGGTGAGAGGAGGAGGAAGAGAGGGAGGAGAGGGGAGGAGGAGGAGAGGGGAGAAGGAGGAGAGGGGGAGGAGGAGGAGAGGGGGAGGAGGAGGAGAGGGGGCGAGAGGAGGAGAGAGGAGGCAAGGACAGAGGAGCGAGAGAGAGGAGAAGGAGGAGAGAGGAGACAAACTAGGGGGAGGAAATATAACAGGACTTTTATTTTGAAAAACTCTAAATGGACATTAAAACCAAGCAACAGTATTTGTCTGCTCTAGATGTCTGGTGGTGAACCTTAACCCCGAGGTCAGGGACCAGAAGCCTGAGCTCCCTCCCAGACCAGATCTGACCAGCCGCCATCAAACCAACATCCTGACTCCACCAGGAGATACGCCGTGGTTCAGTCTGAGGAGTCTTGGCTGCTGTAGTCCCTG
>JACYXH010000752.1:1015000-1052500 GCA_026745465.1 Lota lota
CATTTAGCACCCTGCACACCTGTAGTCATTTAGCACCCTGCACACCTGTAGTCATTTAGCACCCTACAGACCTGTAGTCATTTAGCACCCTGCACACCTGTAGTCATTTAGCACCCTACAGACCTGTAGTCATTTAGCACCCTGCACACCTGTAGTCATTTAGCACCCTACAGACCTGTAGTCATTTAGCACCCAGCAGATTAGCACCCTAAAGACCTGTAGTCATTTAGCACCCAGCAGATTAGCACCCTACAGACCTGTAGTCATTTAGCACCCAGCAGATTAGCACCCTACAGAGCTGTAGTCATTTAGCACCCAGCAGATTAGCAGGGTGCTGTAAGTGTAGTACTATGGAGTCATTCAGAAGATGTTTCATCCAGAGGGCCTTTCAGTGACTGAGGCATCTTAGTCTACCTGTAGGCTCCAGGAGGGCTACAGGTAGACGCGGGATCCAAGTGATAACCTTCAGCTGGGTGTCTGACGCCCTAACCCCTAGACCACACTGCCCCCAAATTATAATTAGCTAATTTGCTACGCCTGTGTGTTTGACTATGAGCTTTGTTGGGTGTAGGTCAGGCTCCACCTGTACTGGCAGGTGGAGCCTGTGTGTTTGACTATGAGCTTTGTTGGGTGTAGGTCAGGCTCCACCTGTACTGGCAGGTGGAGTGTTATTTCTAGCGGTGCTATTAGCGGGGTGCTATTAGCATGCTCCAGACCTGGCTAGGAGCAGCTCCATCTTAATGACAAGCAATCTTAGCCTAGCCTATTAGCTCCCCCAGCCTATCCATAATTAAACTGCACCCTGACGATGATCTACCGCTGCTTAATGACAGTGTCGAATCAAGACCGGAATAGCAGGTTAGCGCTGAGCTAACGTGGGATTCTGTTGCCGTGACCCTGGGCAGTAGAGGGTTGACTTCAGACTTAACTTCAGGTGACGTATTTAATGTTAGCTGAATTTAAGCGGCCGAATAACTTGACCACTGAAATAGATTCTGATTGGTCAAGCTGCAAACGCCTGAACAGGTAAGTCTGTACTCATACCAGCAGCAGTAGAAATAGGGTTAGTAGTAGTTAGTAGTAACTATATAGTAGTAGAGGTAGTATCAGCATAAAGGAATAATGGAATAATTAACCAGGTATAATATCATTAATTGACTTCCTGATGATTTATGAAGGCAGGTATAAATTATGTTCCCCCCCTTTTCCTTAAAGGGTTGGTCCTCTTGTGGAAAATGGAAGCCAACGCTGGCAGCCATTTTATCTCACTACTTCCTGTTTGTGGTCTTGACACACACACACACACACACACACACACACACACACACACACACACACACACACACACACACACACACACACACACACACACACAGTGCTAATGCCTCAGTAACAGGCTTATGTGCTATGTAAAGGGATTAGAGGGACCCCAACATGCAGTGATCCTGCCCGCAGCTACAGGTGATCTCACAGCCACCGGGACACAAGGCGTCAGCGGAGCCACAATGGCCGCCGCTGTCGCCCAGCAACACAACACAAAGTCTAGGGCCGTGTTCCAATGCAGTTTAACCATTTAGAGCTGCCCCATTTTGGAGTGTTGTACGAATCTGGTTAGGGGAACGTAGCCCCTCTCTTCACCGCGCGATGATGTGGATGTGGGGGGGGGGGGTGGATTGTGTGCAGATGTTGACAGAGGTCTATGACAGATTGTTTACGGACGTAATTATGTTAGCGTTAGCTAGCTTTAACTTCAATGAAAGGACAGGTCTTTAAGGACTTTAAGGGCAGGTCTTTAAGGGCATGTCTTTAAGGACAGGTCTTTAAGGGCATGTCTTTAAGGGCATGTCTTTAAGGACATGTCTTTAAGGGCATGTCTTTAAGGGCATGTCTTTAAGGGCATGTCTTTAAGGACATGTCTTTAAGGGCATGTCTTTAAGGACAGGTCTTTAAGGGCATGTCTTTAAGGGCATGTCTTTAAGGGCATGTCTTTAAGGACATGTCTTTAAGGGCATGTCTTTAAGGACAGGTCTTTAAGGTCTGTCTGTTCTAAATTCCGTGGAGAGGAATGTTCTTGAGGGACCCTTAACTTCAGTTTATATAATGTTAATCTGGCGGCTGCTTCTGAGAATAATCTGGAACACTTACTAGTCCCACAACAAAAGAAGGATAATGTGCTTTCTAGTGGGCTGTTTAATCCTCTTAACACAGAAGCAGGGAAGGACAGATAGAGAAGGAGAGATAGGAAGCGAGAGAGAGAGACACCCTTAAGTCCCCAGGGGTGAGGTAATGCATTAAATCAGAGATAGTGAAAGCACGTTCAAATTAAAAAACGGCATGGGGATAAGGGTGTAGGATTAGCTGAGCTTTACGAGGAGCCATTCATGGTGTAGGAAGGAGACGATGCTAGGAGGGCTAGCTGCTATGGAGTTAGCTTCTCTTGAGTTAGCTGCTTTGGAGTTAGCTTCTCTAGAGTTAGCGGCTTTGGAGTTAGCTCGTCTAGAGTTAGCGGCTTTGGAGTTAGCTCCTCTAGAGTTAGCTGCTATGGAGTTAGCTCCTCTAGAGTTAGCTGCTATGGAGTTAGCTTCTCTCGAGTTAGCGGCTTTGGAGTTAGCTCGTCTAGAGTTAGCGGCTTTGGAGTTAGCTCCTCTAGAGTTAGCTGCTATGGAGTTAGCTCCTCTAGTTAGCTGCTATGGAGTTAGCTCCTCTAGTTAGCTGCTATGGAGTTAGCTCCTCTAGAGTTAGCTGCTATGGAGTTAGCTTCTCTAGAGTTAGCTGCTATGGAGTTAGCTCCTCTAGAGTTAGCTGCTATGGAGTTAGCTCCTCTAGAGTTAGCTGCTATGGAGTTAGCTCCTCTAGAGTTAGCTGCTATGGAGTTAGCTTCTCTAGAGTTAGCTGCCCTCACAGCACATTAAATAGTGTTGCTTCCGTGTGACTGGTTAGAGTAAGTCTACCATTCCTGCCATTGGTTCGTTCCGTTTGATAGAAAAACTGAAGTAGCTAGCATCAGTTAGCATCAGAGGGATCTGCGGGTGGACATCGATCAGAAAGGTTCCCCGTTCACAGTGGGAGGTAAAAATTGTGTTTCATAGCCTTCATCTAGAGTGTGGAGTATAGCGCTATTCCTGGCCATGGGTGGGTGTGTGGGAGGAAGGAAGGAAGGAAGGAATAATGAAGGAAAGAAAGGCAATAAAGGTAGAGAGGACACAGCAAATTATTAATATTATCCGTAATCTAATTATTAATATGGAATTTCATGCTAACATAATTATCTCTAATGAGTTAATAATGGAAAGTGCTAAAAGAGGTGAATTTAGAGACGACATTAGCAGAGAGGATATGACGATACATCACTGTTTCTTTCCCATGATGAACCTGGTCACCTAACACCTTCATCCTCCATTTTGGGAAGTATATCCATATCTGGTCGTCCCTTCCTGCTAGGGGAGACGCTTAACCAATCAGGGCCAGAGGACTGAGGTCTGAACCAATCAGAAGGCGGGCCTGTCTGGTGCTCTGTAGTCAGTGGAGGGAGCTGTCCAGGGTGCTGAAACCATGTTGGACTAGAGACACCAGACAGAGGTGTTCTCTAAAGGAGAATCAAGACCAAATACGTGGTGTATTTATATATACAGTACTGCATGTTGTACTGGTTGTGTAAAGTACTGCATGTTGTACTGGTTGTGCATGGTGGTGCATGCTGCATGGTGGTAAAGGGTGGTGCATGATGGTAAAGGGTGGTGCATGGTGGTGCATGCTGCATGGTGGTAAAGGGTGGTGCATGGTGGTGCATGGTGGTGCATGATGCATGGTGGTAAAGGGTGGTGCATGGTGGTGCATGATGGTAAAGGGTGGTGCATGGTGGTGCATGATGCATGGTGGTAAAGGGTGGTGCATGGTGGTGCATGATGGTAAAGGGTGGTGCATGGTGGTGCATGCTGCATGATGGTAAAAGGTGGTGCATGGTGGTGCATGCTGCATGATGGTAAAAGGTGGTGCATGCTGCATGATGGTAAAAGGTGGTGCATGATGCATGATGGTAAAAGGTGGTGCATGGTGGTAAAAGGTGCTGCATGGTGGTGCATGATGCAGGTCTCAGAGGTAATTAGTATCTCTATGTCTGTTGAACACATCAAAAGATGCTCTTCTCTGTCGCATCCTGCCGGCAGCTGTGTAGCGCAAGCAGGGAGCTGGTGTGTGTGTGTGTGTGTGTGTGTTTGTGTGTGTGTGAGTGTGTGTTTGTGTGTACGTGTGTGTGTGTGTGTGTGTGTGTGTGTGTGTGTGTGTGTGTGTGTGTGTGAGTAATAAATGCCATCGAAGAACGGAGGAAAAATTATTGAAGAGAGAAAGAGAGAGCGAGAGCGAGAGAGAGAGAGAGAAAGAGAGAGAGAGAAAGAGAGAGAGAGATGAAGAGAGAGAGAGAGAGAGAGAGAAAGAGAGAGAGAGAGATGAAGAGAGAGAGAGAGAGAGAGAGAGAGAGCGAGAGAGAGCAAGAGAGAGAGAGATGAAGAGAGAGATGGGGAGAGAGAGAGATGAAGAGAGAGATGGGGAGAGAGAGAGAGAGAGAGATGAAGAGAGAGAGAGAGATGAAGAGAGATGAAGAGAGAGAGAGATGAAGAGAGATGGGGAAAGGCATGGAGAGAGAGATGGTGAGGGAAAAGGGAGGATATTTTAGAGAGAGTCTCTATTTAAGAGACAGAGAGAGAAAGAGACAGAGAGAGAGAGAGAAAGCCATTTTCCCTCCCTATTAAAACCAGACATCTACTTTATAAAGCAGACTAGGAGCATTTATGTTAAAGCTTGTACATCCGCATATTGTAAGCCTGGTGTCAAATGGTATAACAGCGTGACTGTGCTATTAGCAGCGCTGTGAGCAGTCCTTACAGACAATGTTAACACAAGAGGACTAAATAAGGTGAGGCTGGTTGTGTTTGACTCAAAGTCAGAGTCTTCATTTGGAGTAAAGAGTTTGGGCCTGATGCTAGCGCCTGATGCTATACCCTGATGCTAGCGCCTGATGCTAGCGCCTGATGCTATAGCCTGATGCTAGCGCCAGATGCTACGCTACACAAACAACGAAGGGGGAAGGCCCTCAAGCGCTACATACCCTATCCTGATTGGACGTCTTCATTTTTAATCCGACCAATAGCGGTGGACAGCCCCGGGTTCAGGAAGTCCTGCCGCGCGTGAGCTCCGCCCCCTGCTCTGAGATCAGCTGAGCTCTGGTTGGTTGCTCATTCAAATGTTTTTCTACTGGCACTGGACGCAGTGGCGTCCCCGAACGCAGTGGCGTCCCTGCAGCTTCTGACTGACTGACCGTGCTACTCATAAACAAACCACCGGGTCAGGAGAAGGGGCTAACGCTGCGCTACAGTCTGGGGGCTCACGCCTTGCGATCGCGCTCAGCATCACCTTGGATGAAAGAAAGATGGAGGAGGCTGCCACTTGTTACCACGGCGCCACGAGAGGAGGCCCTTCATTGACTGGGAAAGGGGGGGGGGGGGGGGGGGGGGGGGCTTACCAGGATCATGTGACCGGTGGAGATGTCCATGTTGGAGTGGGAGGGCTCCTCGCACCAGGAGGAGGTGCTGCCCCGGGCGGAGGGGCTGACCGCCGCCCCGCCCCCTCCCCCTCCTCCTCCTCCTCCTCCGTCGCTGAACTGGGAGGAGACGCTGTTGATGCGGGAGGAGAGGGGCTCCGGGGGGGGCTTCACCGCCATGCGCTGACGACACAACTCCTGGTAGAGAGACACCGAGAACCAGAGAGAGAGAGAGAGAGAGAGACACCGAGAACCAGAGAGAGAGAGAGAGAGAGAGAGAGAGAGAGAGAGAGAGAGAGAGAGAGAGAGAGACACCGAGAACCAGAGAGAGAGAGAGAGAGAGAGAGAGAGAGAGAGAGAGAGAGAGAGAGAGAGAGACACCGAGAACCAGAGAGAGAGAGAGAGAGAGAGAGACACCGAGAACCAGAGAGAGAGAGAGAGAGAGAGAGAGAGAGAGAGAGAGAGAGAGAGAGAGAGAGAGAGAGAGAGAGAGAGAGAGAGAGAGAGAGAGAGAGAGTAAGTTCAACCATTCAACTGTTTGGCTTAGTTAAGTGTTATTGGATAGTCTAGTCCAGTGTTCAGGGTGTTTGAACCCCAGCTGAAAGGTTTTGGGTTCGATCCCCAATGTCCACAGTCTACCTGTAGGCCTCCTAGAGCAAGATGACCTCTAACCCCTTCCTGGTCCTAAATGACCTGGATCTGAACCTGCTAAAAGTCTCTTCAGATAAAAGCGTGGGCTAAGCCGGACCGAACACAGATCCAACGCGGCCCAACAGATCTTTAAGGATCTACTAAAGTCCTGTGAGGCTAATCCACCGATCAATGTACACCTTCGGAGGTGAACGGTTGGACTGGATGGTGTCGGGTCCCGGGTGGTTTCCATGGCCACAGCAATGACAGAGAGAGCCGAGCCCAGGAAGAGCTTCCTAATTGAAGGGCAAGTCAGAGAAAGTTTGGTGGAGCGAGGCTGAGCTTAATGTGGGGAGCGAGGCTGAGCTTAATGTGGGGAGCGAGGCTGAGCTTAATGTGGGGAGCGAGGCTGAGCTTCATGTGGGGAGCGAGGCTGAGCTTCATGTGGGGAGCGAGGCTGAGCTTCATGTGGGGAGCGAGGCTGAGCTTAATGTGGGGAGCGAGGCTGAGCTTCATGTGGGGAGCGAGGCTGAGCTTAATGTGGGGAGCGAGGCTGAGCTTAATGTGGGGAGCGAGGCTGAGCTTAATGTGGGGAGCGAGGCTGAGCTTAATGTGGGGAGCGAGGCTGAGCTTCATGTGGGGAGCGAGGCTGAGCTTAATGTGGGGAGCGAGGCTGAGCTTAATGTGGGGAGCGAGGCTGAGCTTCATGTGGGGAGCGAGGCTGAGCTTCATGTGGGGAGCGAGGCTGAGCTTCATGTGGGGAGCGAGGCTGAGCTTAATGTGGGGAGCGAGGCTGAGCTTAATGTGGGGAGCGAGGCTGAGCTTCATGTGGGGAGCGAGGCTGAGCTTCATGTGGGGAGCGAGGCTGAGCTTAATGTGGGGAGCGAGGCTGAGCTTCATGTGGGGAGCGAGGCTGAGCTTAATGTGGGGAGCGAGGCTGAGCTTAATGTGGGGAGCGAGGCTGAGGTTAATGTGGGGAGCGAGGCTGAGCTTAATGTGGGGAGCGAGGCTGAGCTTAATGTGGGGAGCGAGGCTGAGGTTAATGTGGGGAGCGAGGCTGAGCTTAATGTGGGGAGCGAGGCTGAGCTTAATGTGGGGAGCGAGGCTGAGCTTAATGTGGGGAGCGAGGCTGAGGTTAATGTGGGGAGCGAGGCTGAGCTTAATGTCCCCGTCTGGCGTCCGCATGACAAAAGAATCACCCGCAACAGGAAATCATTTGGTATTGATCGTTTTAATTTCAGCATCTTATTAAATCTACTCTATCACACCAGAGACATGAGACATGCGTTCACCAAGGCATCGTCCATTTTGTTTTGGTTGAGTGGGGAGTAATGTTTTATCCCTTATCTCGTTTGAATGCAGACGCCATGTTTAACGTCATGTTTCCCTCTCCATATATGGATGGGAATCTCCATATCTGGATAACCCTGTCCATATATGGACCTCCGTCTCCATATATGGGTTTCCCTTTGCTTTCCATAATTGTTCCTGGCACTGGAACTATGAGCAGGTTAGAATAGTTAACCAGCAGGTTAGGTTAGTTGACCAGCAGGTAAGTGCAGTTTACCAGCTGGTTAGAATAGTTAACCAGCAGGTTAGGTTAGTTGACCAGCAGGTAAGTGCAGTTTACCAGCTGGTTAGTGTAGTCTACCAGCTGGTTAGTGTAGTCTACCCGCTGGTTAGTGTAGTCTACCAGCTGGTTAGTGTAGTCTACCCGCTGGTTAGTGTAGTCTACCCGCTGGTTAGTGTAGTCTACCAGCTGGTTAGTGTAGTCTACCCGCTGGTTAGTGTAGTCTACCAGCTGGTTAGTGTAGTCTACCCGCTGGTTAGTGTAGTCTACCCGCTGGTTAGTGTAGTCTACCCGCTGGTTAGTGTAGTCTACCCGCTGGTTAGTGTAGTCTAGCAGCTGGTTAGTGTAGTCTACCCGCTGGTTAGTGTAGTCTAGCAGCTGGTTAGTGTAGTCTACCAGCTGGTTAGTGTAGTCTAGCAGTATGCAGAGCCTGGTCTATATACTATATATATAGTAGTCTTGCTGCGTCTGATTGACAGGGCGGTAATTTGTGCAGCCCTTCATTAGTGTGGCTGTGTGTGATGTAAGTGATGCTGGGAGGAGAGGTTGTCATGGTGACAGTGATCCATTGATGGGGACGGAGACGGCGACTCCTGGAAGTCATTAGAGCTCATTAAGCCAAGCTTAGACATGCTGGAAGCAATTAGACATATACTTAGTAACATTACTTCTGTATTTATAGTACAGGTCATACACTACTCAAATATGTACTGTCATACACTACTCATAGTACTGTCATACACTACTCACAGTACTGTCATACACTACTCACAGTACTGTCATACACTACTCACAGAACTGTCATACACTACTCACAGTACAACCATGTTAGTCTGCTAGATTCCAGAGTAGCACAAACAGAAATGCATTGTGGGTGTTTATTCAGGAGCCCCACTGCAGTTATATTTGAAGATCCCCCTCACGGTGATGTAATTAAAGCTGTTTCAAAATGGCTCCCCCCAGAGAGCCAATTAGAGGAGAGGAGGGCGTGTGTAGAGACAGGACAGGTTGGGTCTAAACAACCTTTATTTACTCTGTCTCTGTCTATCTCTGTCTCTCTGTCTCTCTCTCTCTCTGTCTCTCTCTCTCTGTCTCTCTCTCTCTCTGTCTCTCTCTCTCTCTCTGACGTGCGGGGCGTTGGAGCTTGCCTTCCATTGGGGTTTACTGGTTTCCATAGCGATACATCGTTCTGGACCGAATGGAACTGAGTAAGGTTAGACTTGAATGTGGAATTAACGGGAAATGCACTGTTTAACTTAACGTCGAGATTAAGTTAACTGCATGTCATTTAACAAAGTAAGGTTTGAATTGAACTTAATGTTAAAAACAGGAGGTTTACTGCATTTAACTTAATGTTGAAAGGTAGATTACTGCATTCAACTAAACGATGAAGTAAATAAACTACAATAGTCCTCTTAATCCCTGACGAGAAATTAGGGTGTACTGCATTTAACTGAATTTTAAGAAGGAAAAGTGTTGAGACAAGAGTTTACTGTATGTGGTATCAAGCCTAACCCTATCGTTCAACGTGTCAGCTTTGATAAGTGATGGGAGAAGAGTTTGTGAAGAACATTGACGTCGAGCTGGATGGAGATTCATCTGTATCACCTTCCTAGAAAGCTTTCATTCACGGCTGCTGCTCTAGTCTGCAGGCGGGGGCTGTGACTGACAGACACAAAGCATCCCCGGTCCCGCCCCCACGGGGGGGGGTGGGGGGGGGGGCGTCCTCATACACAGACAAACAGCATGGGCCTGTCAATCACTCTCCCCTTTGTCAGCGTCGGCCAATCCCTCTTCACACTTCACTCCAGGAGCACTTGATTGACAGGTCGGGGGAGGGGCAGTCGGAGCCTGCCCACCCCCCCCCCCCCCCCCCCCCCCCCCCCCCCCCCCCCCCCCCCCCCCCCCTCTCAGACACAATGAGAAGAAATGGACTCATATGAGAGAGTGTGTGTATTTGGGATTGTGTGTGTGTGTTTGTGTGTGTGCAGCTGCAAGTCAGTGCACACACACACACACACACACACACACACACACACACTGGGAAAGCGCTGTACACCTGCTATGTTGACAGATGATTCACACGTCTACGATGTGGGCTGAGCGTCTTGTAGTTCCTCTCTGCCAAAGCACCACCCTAAAAACTACAACCCAAAACACCACCCTAAAAACTACAACCCAAAACACCACCCTAAAAACTACAACCCAAAACACCACTCTAAAAACTACAACCCAAAACACCACCCTAAAAACTACAACCCAAAACACCACCCTAAAAACTACAACCCAAAACACCACCCTAAAAACTACAACCCAAAACACCACCCTAAAACCTACAACCCAAAACACTGGGTACAATCTTGAACCTATCCATTAACAAACATACCATCAAATATAGCATAACATAATATGCTTTAAAACATCCGACAACAAAAGTAATTTCCCAACTCAAAGCTGATGATTAAAGAACAACTCACATGTAATGAGACTCAGAGACGCCATTTTGTCTTCGCTACCCCGGGAGCCTCTGCTAGCCCTAGGGGTCACAGCTGTGTCTTCCCCGTCCATCACTCAAACATCTCCTCTCTCTCTCTGTTCTGCCGGCAGACCATCCAGCAGGGGTCCACACAGCGCCGTGACGTACAGCTCCCTTACAGCCGCCTCCACCTCCACCAGGAGGAGATCCACCTCCACCTCCACCAGGAGGAGATCCACCTCCATCAGGAGGAGATCCACCTCCACCTCCACCAGGAGGAGATCCACCTCCATCAGGAGGAGATCCACCTCCACCTCCATCAGGAGAGGATCCACCTCCATCAGGAGGAGATCCACCTCCACCTCCATCAGGAGGAGATCCACCTCCACCTCCATCAGGAGAGGATCCACCTCCATCAGGAGAGGATCCACCTCCATCAGGAGAGCACTTCAGGGACGCCGCGCCTCATTATAAAATCAATGCTCACCAAACCACTCTCATTTAAAACCCTGCTGGGGAAAGGTCAGGGGGGGAGAGAGGGAGGAAGGGGGGAGAGAGGGAGGAAGGGGGGAGAGAGACGGAGGGAGGGAGAGAGAGAGAGAGACGGAGGGAGGGAGAGGGAGAGGGAGAGGGAGAGGGAGAGAGAGAGAGAGAGAGAGAGAGAGAGAGAGAGAGAGAGAGAGAGAGAGAGAGAGAAATCTAATTCTTTGTTCATAAAGCCACTTGATATTGGATTCTGTAAATTAAATTTCACAACCTGCCATTCTGGCCAAAGAACAATTACAGTGAGCAAAGAGAGCGGGATGATAATACGCTGGTTTGGAAAACTAGTCCGACTGTTATCCCACCCTCACAAGCAACAGGCAAGACACAGACTTCAGAACCATGGCTGCTACTTATGTCCAGCATGTCAAACTATCAGAGCTCTGCAGTAGTTTCTCCACAGAAACAGTACAGAATCAACCTCGTGTCTCTTGTTACTTCTCACATCTAGTGTTCGGTGTGCTGGGGTCCCGGCTGAAAGCTTCTGCGTTCGGTCCCCAATGAACTCAATCCTTAAGTCATCCGAGAGCAGGATGACCCCTAACCCCTACCTGCTCCGAAACGACCTGGATCCGAGCTGACTGGAAGTCTCTCTGGATGAACGGCTCTGCTGGGCAGAATCAAACGAGGAACAACTCTGGCCCCCACAGATCTTCTAGGAGCTAATGAGGTCCTTCAACGTGTTTTGGTCTGAGGGTTCTGGGAAGGAGGGGCCGTGTTGTCCCCATGGTTACGACCCACGCCAACATTCTGAAACTTTTGATCAGTCTAATACCGTCATTACCTTTAAGCGACAGTGCTATATATAAACAGGGGGCCCTACCTGGGGTCTGGGGGGTTGGGGCCCCGGGGCTGAACAACAGAGGACAGGAGGTGGGAGGGGCCCTACCTGGGGTCTGGGGAGTGAACAACAGAGGACAGGAGGTGGGAGGGGCCCTACCTGGGGTCTGGGGAGTGAACAACAGAGGACAGGAGGTGGGAGGGGCCCTACCTGGGGTCTGGGGAGTGAACAACAGAGGACAGGAGGTGGGAGGGGCCCTACCTGGGGTCTGGGGAGTGAACAACAGAGGACAGGAGGTGGGAGGGGCCCTACCTGGGGTCTGGGGAGTGAACAACAGAGGACAGGAGGTGGGAGGGGCCCTACCTGGGGTCTGGGGGGTTGGAACAAGATGGGAGGCGGGAGGAGTCCTACCTGGTAGGTGGAGGGGGCGTCGCCGGGGGCGTCGCCCAGGCTGCTGAGCTTCTGCTTCAGCTTGTGGTGGGAGCGATGACGCAGGCAGTACACCACGGTGGAGGCCAGAGGCACGGCCGCCGTGCCCAGCAGGGACACCACCGTCAGGACCATGAACTTGGTGGACTCGGCCTGGCTGTACTTGTTGGGGATCTGGTTGATCTCGCTGCCCTGGAGGACCAGAAGAGAAGAGGAACCTTGTCAACCCCGACCACCACAAAACAGAACATACGTTGGTTAATGCCAGACCAGAACAAACGATAACGCACACTTTGTTAATGCCAGACCAGAACAAACGATAACGCACACTTTGTTAATCCCAGACGGGGAATGATGGGCGACACGGCAGCGGTACTGGATGAAATACACCTTTAATAAGAATATGCAACTACAAAAAAACACACCAAGAAATAGCTATATTCCCAAGTGAACTAAAGTTGAAGAGAGGTGAAGTTTACCTACTGAATTGAATTAAAGAAACAACTGACCTAATCTCTGGAAGGAAGGAAGGAAGGAAGGAAGGAAGGAAGGAAGGAAGGAAGGAAGGAAGGAAGGAAGGAAGGAAGGAAGGAAGGAAGGAAGGAAGGAAAGGAGGAAACCCGGACGGTAAATGTGAGCATGATGGGCAGTAGAGGGAAACATCCTGGACCGTCGACGCCGCACCAGTGACCTGTCTACATGGAGGGACAATGGAGCAGCAGGAATCAGCGCTTCCTACGAATCCAGAATCATCTCAGGGGAACATCGGGATGAGCGGTTTGGGAGCGGGAGAGGGCATTGTGCTCAGTGTCATCCTCTTAGGGGAGATCTGAGCGACACAAAAGACGTGGGGGAGGGAGGCAAGGAGGGGGTGGATTTAACTCTGGGATTAGGGATTCAATTTCCTGTTTAGCTGGGGCTCGGGCTGGGGGCTGGGGGCTGGGGGCCGGGCTCGGGGCTGGGGGCCGGGCTCGGGCTGGGGGCTGGGGGTTGGGGGCCGGGGGCTGGGGCTGGGGGCCGGGCTCGGGCCGGGGGCTGGGGGCTGGGGGCTGGGGGCCGGGGGCTGGGGGCAGCAGGTGCTCTGCCCGGCCCGACGGACGGAGGAGGGAGAACCGAGAGGACGTGGTGTATTTAGTTAAAGACAACGTGAGATGGGAGACGGACCTTCTACCGCCACACATCATTTCCTCTGCAGCGACGAGTGTTTTTGGGATGCCCACGTCTAGCCACGGCACGGCGAGGTCACACTCTATCCAACGAATACGGCTGCAATCCCAAATCAAATCCAATCAAAAATCCAATCCTGAAGGAAGATAATTGCAGGGCATATCAGTCCTGCTATAATATCCTGTTTCATATCGAACGGCGAATAAACTTCATATTACAGAAGCCTTCCATCTTCCAACACAAGAGCAGAAAAGGATGAAAGCTTTGAAGGCTGCAGAGGTGGCGGCTACTACATGGTCATATTGTTCAGTCAAGGGGAACTCTGATCATCTCAAATACTGCAGATATGTCCGGCCATCCAACGCTGGAGCTATTTCCTCTCCAATCAGTCAGTCGTTGTACGTGGCTATTGTATTTACAATACTCTCATGAGCATGAAAAACAAACCTTTATTTTCTAAGGTTTGGTAAAATGCTTTGATTTCACATTAGGAGACAAGGCTTGAAAGCATACGGCCGAATACTTGTTTGGGAAAATGCATTTGCATACGACTGAAGAAAAGGCATAATCATGTGTTCGTTCACCCATCTGTGCACTTCTGCTCTGCAAAGTGTTCTGAATTAATCTAACGCTTATACAACACTATCTAACGTTAACACAACACTAACGTTAACACAACACTACCTAACATTAACACAACACTATCTAACGTTAACACAACACTAACACAACACTACCTAACATTAACACAACACTACCTAACGTTAACACAACACTAACGGTAACACAACACTACCTAACGTTAACACAACACTAACGTTAACACAACACTAACACAACACTATCTAACATTAACACAACACTACCTAACGGTAACACAACACTAACATTAACACAACCTAACATTAACACAACACTATCTAACATTAACACAACACTACCTAACGTTAACACAACACTACCTAACGTTAACACAACATTAACGGTAACACAACACTACCTAACGGTAACACAACACTACCTAACGTTAACACAATACTAACGGTAACACAACACTACCTAACGGTAACACAACACTAACGGTAACACAACACTACCTAACGTTAACACAACACTACCTAACGTTAACACAACACTAACGGTAACACAACACTACCTAACATTAACACAACACTACCTAACGTTAACACAACACTAACGGTAACACAACACTACCTGACACGCTTCATGTCCCACCGTGCGACGCCCCAGAACCTGCTGTCCTGACAACGCCGCAGAAAAGGCCTTTTTATTCCTCCTCCTCCTCCTCCTCCTCACGGCCCAGTGCGTGAGGAGGAGGAGGAGGAGGAGGAGGAGGAGGTAGCACCGTGAGATGAAGTGCTGTCTGAACTAGCGGCTCAGAGCCTGAGAGAAGAAGAGATCTTTTTCTGTCCATTGAGCTCTTCACGGAGAGCGGACTGGGCTGGATAATGGGTCTGTGGAGCTCTACCTGGCTCCCAGTGGGTAACAAAAGACCCCATAATCCCCCTCTTATTATACACTCTGTAATGATGTGGACAACAATGCAGAGACAAGAGACAAGGCCCGGAGACAGAAAGGCTGCAAATTGCAATGCCGTCATCTGCAACAATTCTTCTGGATATAGAATTATCAAAAGGGAATCAATAGAGGATGGAACAAAAAAACCATTTTTGGGACAAAAGGGGAATAATTAGCGATTCCTTAATGCCGCCGTTCTTTACAACAGGAGAAGCCTTCGACGGCCCCACTGTTATCAAGGCGTGGCGAAGCTATTATCTTGTTCCCAGAGTCAAGTCAGGCTGCGCATTAAAACTCTTAACTCCTCTCGCTGCGGCTCCTCTTGTCTCCAGAGACCTGCGGCGATGCCAACCAATCGGGGGAGAGCGCGCTGTGACGGCAGGAAGCTGGACCCCAGGGGGTGAAGGGGTACGGGGAAAACACCCCGAAGGTACGGGGGTCTCTGTAGCGGAGGACGGGGGTCTCTGTAGCGGAGGACGGGGGTCTCTGTAGCGGAGGACGGGGGTCTCTGTAGCGGAGGACCGGGGGTCTCTGTAGCGGAGGACCGGGGGTCTCTGTAGCGGAGGACGGGGGTCTCTGTAGCGGAGGACCGGAGGTCTCTGTAGCGGAGGACGGGGGTCTAGCGCCCTCAGCCAATGGAAGAGGGTCTTCTAAAGCGCTGGGCGGGGAGGGGGCCGGCCCGCCTGATCTCTCGGCCTGTCCGTTCTGAGGACCCCCTGGGAGTCCCAACCCCCCCCCCCCCCCCCCCCCCACCCCCGGCACTACGATTGTTCTGGCATGCTTGTGAGGTTCAGAGGTTTCCACCTCCCCAGTGCCTCCGCCCTGCCCCCGCTCCCCTCTAGCATTTCATTCATGGGGGCCGCAGAGTCCCGTCCCCTAACGAAACCACAATGAGGGCACAGCAGTGGACCCCCGCTTTGTGGGGCGTCCACTTTGCTGGGGGAGAGCTAAGCCGCCTGTGAGAGTGGCTGCATAGTAATGAAGTGGTCTTGAGGGTCCAGGTGGGTCAGGGTACTGCGGTGGTCTTGAGGGTCCAGGTGGGTCAGGGTACTGCGGTGGTCTTGAAGGACCAGGTGGGTCAGGGTACTGCGGTGGTCTTGAAGGACCAGGTGGGTCAGGGTACTGCGGTGGTCTTGAAGGACCAGGTGGGTCAGGGTGGGTCAGGGTACTGCGGTGGTCTTGAAGGACCAGGTGGGTCAGGGTGCTGCAGTGGTCTTGAGGGTCCAGGTGGGTCGGGGTACTGTGGTGGTCTTGAAGGTCCAGGTGGGTCAGGGTACTGCGGTGGTCTTGAGGGTCCAGGTGGGTCAGGGTACTGCGGTGGTCTTGAGGGTCCAGGTGGGTCAGGGTACTGTGGTGGTCTTGAGGGTCCAGGTGGGTCAGGGTACTGCGGTGGTCTTGAGGGTCCAGGTGGGTCAGGGTACTGCGGTGGTCTTGAAGGTCCAGGTGGGTCAGGGTACTGTGGTGGTCTTGAGGGTCCAGGTGGGTCAGGGTACTGTGGTGGTCTTGAGGGTCCAGGTGGGTCAGGGTACTGCGGTGGTCTTGAGGGTCCAGGTGGGTCAGGGTACTGCGGTGGTCTTGAAGGACCAGGTGGGTCAGGGTACTGCGGTGGTCTTGAGGGTCCAGGTGGGTCCTGGAGTGAGAACGACCAGCCTGTTCCTCACCGCTCCGCTACGAACACATGGGAGTGACAGAGCTCCAGCGCTGGAGGGAGTGCAGAATGCTTCCCCGCTCCTCGTATGCGAGTCAAAGTCAGCCAGGCTGGGAGTCAGACGTTGATAGTGCATCGGTCCTCTGGCTGACTGTAGCGGTGTGTGTGGTAATGGTTTCCGTGAGTGTGCTGGAGAGGAGACAGACGGTGGGGAGCAGAGCTAGCTGTGCGTGAGCAGGGACTTATTACAACCATGAGGAAAACAATTAATAAAGCAATACTGCTGATTCACACGCGCTCGTCCTCATCACCCAAACACAGTGGGTTCTCCTCTGTCGCCCGCAAAGAACTTCATTTGTCTCTTTACCCCAGAGTTCTCTCATTGGTTTGTCAAATTACATTTTACGGTGAGAGATTGTCTCTGGCTCAGCGGCTAACGGCCCATAGTTCATAGCTCTCATCTTTCACTGGACAGACGCTGATGTTTCTCAACCTCTCCTCCTCCTCCGCCTTATTATCCAACAATCAGAATCCTTATCCCAACCTATTTGCATATTACTATTAGACCTCCACCAATCAGAATCCTTATCCCACCCTATATGCATATTACTATTAGACCTCCACCAATCAGAATCCTTATCCCAACCTATACCTTCTCCCGGTCGCCGTGGATACCAAAACAACAAAACCGTGGACCAGTAATAATGCTCCGCAGCGCAACTCAAGACTCTTCACGCTCTGCTCACATTTTAAACGTTATGTAAATCCATGCATGTAGCATGTAGCATGCTACATGCAGCAGGAGTTAGCCGTTATTGGGTGAAGCAGGAGTGAGCCGTTATCGGGTGAAGCAGGAGTGAGCCGTTATCGGGTGAAGCAGGAGTGAGCCGTTATCGGGTGAAGCAGGAGTGAGCCGTTATCGGGTGAAGCAGGAGTGAGCCGTTATCGGGTGAAGCAGGAGTGAGCCGTTATCGGGTGAAGCAGGAGTGAGCCGTTATCGGGTGAAGCAGGAGTGAGCCGTTATCGGGTGAAGCAGGAGTGAGCCCTTATTGGGTGAAGCAGGAGTGAGCCCTTATTGGGTGAAGCAGGAGTGAGGTCGGTTCTTTATCTGTGCTGTTTAAACAGAGGCTAATTGGACTTCTCAACATGAATATGGTTGTGTGGGGCTCGGATGTCGGGATGAATGCGAGCTTTTCTTGAAGTAGCGTCGCAGCCGCCCATTGTCCATCTGCCGCTGATTGTACTTGCAAATGTTCACGTCGGCCAGCGTGATTGGACATACGCAGAGGCTGGCCAGGCGCTGCTTGAGGAAGGCATTAGCATAGCAGCGCCGCGAGCCCCCCCCACCCCCTTCCTGCTTTCCCTTCGTTCTTTTCGGTGGTATGTATTAAACAAGCTCCCTTCAGACAGACAGGTGGGCGGACAGACAGACGGCCAGACACAGACAGACAGACAGACAGACAGACGGTCAGACAGACAGATAGATAGACAGACAGACACAGACAGACGGTCAGACAGACGGTCAGACAGACAGACAGACAGACGGTCAGACAGACAGATAGATAGACGGCCAGACAGACAGACGGTCAGACAGACAGACGGTCAGACAGACGGTCATACAGACAGTCAGACAGACAGACGGTCAGACAGACGGTCAGACAGACGGTCATACAGACAGTCAGACAGACAGACGGTCAGACAGACAGACAAACGGTCAGACAGACAGATTCGTGAACACAGCGGTGTTTAGATTTGTAAAACCTCAATGTGAAGAAACGTTTACGCACAAAATCACAAAGCTATTCTTTTTTTTTTCACGGGCGTATTTAAATGCGAAATTACAATTATTTAAATGTGTTTTTGTTTTAATGCTATGAAATTAAATTAATTTCTGAATTCATAGAGAGCCTAGAGCGAGCAGAGCAGCTCTGCTCTGCTATCGGGTTCCTCACGAACCAGCAGAACCAGCACACAGTGGAACTCCTGGACACTGGGTCGGACTGTAGGGGTGGAGGTGTGGTGACCACTGGGGGGTGGAGGTGTGGTGACCACTGGGGGTGGAGGTGTGGTGACCACTGGGGGTGGAGGTGTGGTGTGGTGGGGGTGGAGGTGTGGTGACCACTAGGGGGTGGAGGTGTGGTGACCACTGGGGGTGGAGGTGTGGTGTGGTGACCACTGGGGGTGGAGGTGTGGTGACCACTGGGGGGTGGAGCTGAGGTGTGGTGGGGGTGGAGGTGTGGTGACCACTGGGGGGTGGAGGTGTGGTGACCACTGGGGGTGGAGGTGTGGTGACCACTGGGGGTGGAGGTGTGGTGACCACTGGGGGTGGAGGTGTGGTGTGGTGGGGGTGGAGGTGTGGTGACCACTGGGGGTGGAGGTGTGGTGACCACTGGGGGTGGAGGTGTGGTGGGGGTGGAGGTGTGGTGACCACTGGGGGGTGGAGGTGTGGTGACCACTGGGGGGTGGAGGTGTGGTGACCACTGGGGGTGGAGGTGTGGTGACCACTGGGGGGTGGAGGTGTGGTGTGGTGGGGGTGGAGGTGTGGTGACCACTGGGGGTGGAGGTGTGGTGACCACTGGGGGGTGGAGGTGTGGTGACCACTGGGGGTGGAGGTGTGGTGACCACTGGGGGTGGAGGTGTGGTGGGGGTGGAGGTGTGGTGACCACTGGGGGTGGAGGTGTGGTGACCACTGGGGGGTGGAGGTGTGGTGACCACTGGGGGTGGAGGTGTGGTGACCACTGGGGGTGGAGGTGTGGTGGGGGTGGAGGTGTGGTGACCACTGGGGGTGGAGGTGGTTGGGGTAAAGGACGGCGTGTGGACCGTGGGGGGGCTGGGGGATTATCTGGTCCTGTGGAGACAAAAGGCAGCTGGGGGGACGGGGGAGCAGGGAGCGAGGTATGGTGGGGGCGGAGGGACATTGTTTTGGATGCGACTTGTGATGGAGACAAAGATATGTTGCTGACCTCCAATTAATCCCTTTAAAGACCAGAGTTCACCAGCCTCACACAGAAGCTCCTGGCCAACCGGCGCTGGAGACACACACACGCAGACACACACACACGCGCGCAGACACACAGGCACACGCAGACACACACACACACACACACACGCAGACACACAGGCACACGCAGACACACACACACACACACGCAGACACACACACACACGCGCAGACACACACAGGCACACGCAGACACACACAGGCACACGCAGACACACACACACGCACGCGCGCAGACACACAGGCACACGCAGACACACACACACACACACGCAGACACACACACACACACACACGCAGACACACAGGCACACGCAGACACACACACACGCAGACACACACACACACACGCAGACACACACACACACACGCAGACACACACGCAGACACACACACACACGCAGACACACACACACACACACAGACACACACAGGCACACACACACGCGCAGACACACACGCACACACGCACACATGCGCAGACACACACAGGCACACGCAGACACACGCAGACACACGCACACACACACACAGACACACGCCGACACACGCAGACACACAGGCACACGCAGACACACACACACACACACGCAGACACACACACACGCAGACACACACACACACACACGCGCAGACACACACAGGCACACGCACGCAGACACACACACACACAGACACACACACGCAGACACACAGGCACACACACACAGGCACACACACACGCACGCAGGCACACACACACACACAGGCACACGCAGACACACACACACACACGCAGATACACACACACAGGCACACACACACACGCACGCACGCCCACACACAGCCACACGCAGACACACACACGCACGCACACGCAGACACACACACGCACGCACACACACACACAGGCACACGCAGACACACACAGGCACACGCAGACACATACACAGGCACACGCAGACACACACGCACGCACACATACACACACGCACACACAGGCACAGGCACACACACACGCACGCAGACACACACACACACACACACACACAGGCACACGCAGAGACACACACACACACAGGCATGCACGTGCGCACACACAGGCACGCACGTACGTACACACGCACACACACACACGCACACACACACACACACACGATCGGGCACACGCACACGCATGCACACGCATGCACACCTGCACACAGACATGCACATAGACACGCACGCACACACTCACACAAACACGCACACACACATACAAACACCTGCACAAACACGCGCACACACTTCAAAAGAGTACAACTTTCCTGTAAAAGCTACTGAATACAAAACAAAAGCCCTCAATAAATAAATCAAACAAATGACAAATGGTCTAAAATGGGAATATATCAAATATAACTGGATAAAACGAAATAAGTGGTCCGCTCACAAGACTACGGCCAACGAATTAAACAATCAGAAGACTGTAACAAGTTACGTTTCCAAATACCTACTTTAAAAAATAAAATAGTCTATACCAACTAATATATCGAAATATAGGTGAGTTAAAAAAACAAGGCGAATACATTTATTCGATTTCGCTCAAAACATTTCAGTTAAATAAACGTCTGCTCCCCGTTAGCGTTCACCTTAAAAACGTAATTACAGATTTAGTTTTGAATGAACTTTATCAATTAATTAATTTGGAAAAAGGGAAGCCCTTATTTGGGTGGAGGACGCGGGCGGGTGGCGCAGATCGCGGTAAGTGTGACGAAAGCGTAACGGGATATTTCACCATCACGTCCCCGCTCATTAGATCAGCTTGTGCGTAAAAATCTAGTTTAGACGCGTAGATAAAATGCGACATTTTGCCATGGTTTTTCTGCGGGGGGGTGGGATCGCTACAGCAACATGCAAAAACACAACATGAAGACCTGTGTCCCGGTATGGAGCCTACCGAGAGCCGGGGTGAGACGCTGACGGTGAGCCTGACGCCCGTCCTCTACCGGGTCGTCCTATTCCACCGACCCGGACCGCGACCCCGTTCCGCCGGGGGAGTCCGCCGACGACGTCGCCTCCATCAATCATTTTCTCTCCCGCCGCCCTAAAACAAAGTGAACCGGTTTCTTCTTCCGTCCGCTGAGAGTAAACGAGCCCGACTCGGCGGGGGTTCTCCCGGTGCAACGGGGACTAAACGCGAGAGTGATAAAACGAGCCGGTTCTCGGTCGTCCCGGATCTTCGTCTTGGGGGTGAGCGGGAACCTCCACGCGGCGTCGCGAGGAGAGGAATGAGCGGAGAAGCGGGAGTTTTTTTTTTCTTTCGACGAGGTGCGGCGCGAGCCCCTCCTTTATACCGCGCGGCCCTGCGCTGCCTGTCTCGAGCACATGTCACAGCCCCTCCGTTGCCACGGCAACGACTACTCCACATGTTGCCGACGGTGAACAGCAGCTCGAGGAGTATAATAGTGCGCGAGGTGGGGCGGCTGAAAAGCCCGAGAGTAGAAGAGAGGAAAGGAGGGGAGGAGAGAGGAGAGGAGAGGAGAGGAGAGGAGGAAAGAGGGAAAACGAGGATAGAAAAGGAGAGGAGTGGACTAATAAAGCCTTGTCTTTTTAAAATAAAATATAATATAGGCCTTTAGAATATAATATTTGTAAAACAATATCTAAACTCTTATCTCGCTTTAAAACAGAATTCCACCAAAAAGACCATTTTTTAGAAGCATCATTCATCTCAACCCTGACATTAGAATGCACTCAAACACATTCATCTTATGCACATATTTATTTATTTAGTTTTTACTAATTAAAACGAATATCCCCTCCCCCCATCCCTCCTCTTGCTCTCAGACACCAACACACACACACACATTTAACACACATTTAAACGCACACAGATGGACTCACATGCTCAACATGTCTGGTGTGTGTGGATCACCCATCAGGCTAGCAAGTGGTGGGAATAAGAGGTTAGCATGCGCGGCAAGCATCATCGGCTAGCATCAGCGGCTGGCAATGAGCGGATAGCGTTAGCACGAGCGGATAGCATTATAGGTTAGCATGAGCGGATAGGATTAGAACGAGCGGATAACATTATAGGTTAGCATGAGCAGATAGCATTATAGGTTAGCACGAGCGGATAGCATTATAGGTTAGCACGAGCGGATTTCATTAGCACGAGCGGATAGCATTATAGGTTAGCATGAGCGGATAGCATTAGAACGAGCGGATAGCATTATAGGTTAGCATGAGCGGATTGCATTATAGGTTAGCATGAGCGGATAGCATTATAGGTTAGCATGAGCGGATTGCATTATAGGTTAGCATGAGCGGATAGCATTATAGGTTAGCATGAGCGGATAGCATTATAGGTTAGCACTAGCAGCTAGCATGAGAGAGCACTTTACAAGATGGAGGTAGCAGCACCGTGTGTGAGAGTGTGAGTGTGTGCGTGTGAGTGTATGTGTGTGTGAGTGTGTGTGTGTCAATGTGAGTATGCATGTGTGTATATAAGTGTGTTTGTGTGTGCAAGTGTGTGTGTTGATGTTAGTATGTGTGTGTGTGTGTGTAAGTGTGTGCGTGTGTATGTAAGTATGTGTGCGTGTATGTAATTGTGTGTATATAAGTGTGTGTTTGCGCGTGTGTAAGTGTATGTGTGCGCATGTATGTGTGTATGTAAGTGTGTGTGTGTGTATATAAGTGTGTTTGTGCGTGTGTAAGTGTATGTTTGTGTGCGCGTGTATGTGTGTATGTAAGTGTGTGTGCGCGTTTGTGTGTAAGTGTATGTTTGTGTGTGCGCGTGTATGTGTGTATGTAAGTGTGTGTGTGTGTATATAAGTGTATGTTTGTGTGTGTATGTAAGTGTGTGTATGTACGCGTTTGTATGTAAGTATGTTTGTGTGTGTTATCATGTGGAGAGTCTGAAGGAGATTCTGCCTAATGCACATGACAAGGGTCTTACTGGGGGGGGGCTCTTCAGTTTATCTTTCTATTCAAACCTCCTCCCCCTCCTCTTCCTCCTCCTCAGCCCCCTCCCCTCCTTTTGTCTCCCTGGCGACAGCTGGAGATGGCAGAGAGCTCCACTCAGCCCTGTGTGTGTGTGTGTGTGTTTGAGTATTATTGAGGTCTAACAGAAAGGAGAGAAAGGTAAGAAAGAGAGTGAGCGAGGGCGAGAGACAGAGTGAGTCAGAGTGAGAAAGAGAGCTTTAGGCGCCAATATCCCATTTGCAGTACGATAAAAGCAACTGTTTTTTTACCTTTTCTCTTTAAGAGATGCTCTCTCTCTCTCTGTGTGTGTGTCTCTGTGTGTCTCTCTCTCTCTCTGTGTGTCTCTCTCTCTCTCTCTCTCTCTCTCTCTCTCTCTCTCTCTCTCTCCTCTCTCTCTCTCTCTCTCTCTCTCTCTCTCTCTCTCTCTCTCTCTCTCTCTCTCTCTCTCTCTCTCTCTCTCTCTCTCTCTCTCTCTCTCTCTCTCTCTCTCTCTCGTTAATTCATCAGTAATACAGTATATACCGTCGATAATGTTTGCGTTTCTTCTTGCCTCTACACTCCGAAATGAATCCGTAACATCGGAGTTCCCGGATCGGAACAACCCGGGTCTGCGCAGACCGTTTCCCCACGTTTACGTTCTCTGCTCTGCTGTGCTCCCTGCCTGTGACACCCCAGTCCCCCCCCCCCCCCCCCCCCCGTGACACACCCCAGTCCCCCCCCCTGTGACACCCCAGTCCCCCCCCCCCCCCCCCCCTGTGATGAATGAGCGTGGGTCGTTATGTATGTAGTATAATATACACATAATGAGCGGACTAAATATCAGTCCTCTGACACCTCCTTTCAGCACCTCCCTGGGACGGGGGTCCCACTGCTAGGGGCCGAGGGGCACTGGGATTGGCCGTCGCCTGGATACCGAGCGACAACACCACCAGGAGGTACCAACGCTTCAGTACGGGAGAACCTTACCACCCCGTCTCTCCCCCCGTCTCTCTCCCCTCCTGGTTCTCCCCTCCTCTCTCCCCCTGATCTCTGAATCTCTCCCCCGTCTCTCTCCCCTCCTGGTTCTCCCCCCTCCTCTCTCCCCTCCCCTCCTCTCTCCCCCCTGGTTCTCCCCTCCCTCCCCATCCCCCTCCCCTCTCGTTCCCTCCCTCTTGTTTCCTCCTAAATGACAGATCATTCAGAACACACCAGAACGATGCCCATTGTACCCTCTCAGAATATTCTGGATTCCTGCCCCCCCCCCCCCGCCCCCCGTGTCTTGTGGAATGTCCCCCGATACAAAAGAGTCATCATGTGTATGATAGGGGCCCCTGGGGGGGGGGCCCCGGGACACACAGAACCCTTCGGGGTACAGTAAGACCCAACGGAGGAGCCAGGGTCAGCCTCATCCAGAGAGACTTACAGCAGGTTCAGATACACGGCATTGAGTAGCAGGTAGGGGTCAGGGGTCATCAGGCTCTAGGAGGCCTAAAGGTAGAGGTTAGGGGTCAGGGGTCATCCGATTCTAGGAGGCCTAAAGGTAGAGGTTAGGGGTCATCATGGTCATCACCCCCTCCCCCAAAAACGATTTGGTAACTAAGCAGATTTGATCCAAAGTGACCTACTAACTTTGATGTTTTTGTGAGAGCAGTGTCTTTAAGGATCAGGTAGACTGCGGACATGGGGTTTGAACCCAGCACCTTTTGGCTGGGAGTCTGACACCTGAACCACTATCGCCTGAAGATGCTGTAGCCAACATTTTAGAGCTATCATCTGAGTTCATTTGTTAGAAATGCCACAGCCATCCATCAGCCATTAGTGAGTGGAGCAGAGAGGGAGGGAGGGAGGGAGGGAGGAGCAGAGAGGGAGGCAGGGAGGGAGGGAGGAGCAGAGAGGGAGGGAGGGAGGGAGGGAGGAGCAGAGAGGGAGGCAGGGAGGGAGGGAGGGAGGAGCAGAGAGGGAGGGAGGGAGGGAGGAGCAGAGAGGGAGGGAGGGAGGAGCAGAGAGGGTGGCAGGCAGGGAGGGAGGGAGGAGCAGAGAGGGTAGCAGGCAGGCAGGGAGGGAGGGAGGAGCAGAGAGGGAGGGAGGGAGGGAGGAGCAGAGAGGGTGGCAGGCAGGGAGGGAGGGAGGGAGGGAGGGAGGAGCTGTGTTTAGGGCCCCTGTCATAAACACGTAGGCCCTAACGTTGGGAACGTGTCCTAAACGTTGTTGATCTAACTTTATCCCGCCATGACAAGACAGCGTGTGCAGCACATATTTACAGCACTATGTTGAACGTACGTTTGAAATAGCTGCCAGGAGACATGAGACCACATGACCTGTGACCACATGACCACATGACCTTCTAGTTGGCTGTGTGTGTGTGTGTGTGTGTGTGTGTGTGTGTGTGTGTGTGTGTGTAGCTGATATAATACACTCAGTGAGGATCATAACACGGCCCTTTAGTCTTTAAAGGTGTAGCCAATGTTAGACACAGGGGTCACATGACCATCAGCTACAGGAAGTGAACACGGCAGAGAGGAAGTGGCCAGGCATGTGGGGCCTTCTGCCGTCATGACAACCACGATACCTGACAGAAACAGACCCCGCTGGTCATGTGACCCGCCGAAACCCAGAGAGAGAGAGAGAGAGAGAGAGAGAGAGAGAGAGAGAGAGAGAGAGAGAGAGAGAGAGAGAGAGAGAGAGAGAGAGAGAGAGAGAGAGAGAGAGAGAGAGAGACTACATCAAACCATTCACACACTCTGTTCCTCTACAGTAGAAAAGACACAGAGACCAAGAACATCATTACTGAATTCATACTAATACAATTAAAAACATTTAACAAAAGATAGAGGCATCACCTCTACAGTCTATACATGTTTCTCAAAGCCTTTCAGCATAAAATATTAACAACCCACTCAAACACACACACACACACGCACACTCACACACACGCAACCACACAAACACTCACACACACACACACACACACACACACACACGCACAAACGCACTCATACACACACACACACACACCCATTAACTAGCGTGTGATTAGCTGGCTGCTAATCAGAGAGAATGCCACGCCTGCCCTCTTCACGTGCACGCTCATCTGACAGCTCAGTGCACGTGAGTGTGAGTGTGTGTGTGTGTGTGTGTGTGGGGGGGGGGTTGTACTGACTGAATGTATTGTAATTTATAAACAGTTAAATTGTTGACGTTAAAACGTACTATTCTGGACCCAATGAACAGCTGATTCCTTTTTTTAATTAAATTAGCATTTGGCAGGAGAGAAGGAACTTGCGTATAGGAGATTAGCCTGTAGCTAACAGCTAATAGCTGTAGTTAAAGCTGTAGCTGTAGCTGTAGTTAAAGCTGTAGCTGTAGTTAAAGCTGTAGCTGTAGCTGTAGTTAAAGCTGTAGCTGTAGCTGTAGTTAAAGCTGTAGCTGTAGCTGTAGCTGTAGTTAAAGCTGTAGCTGTAGCTGTAGCTGTAGTTTTAGCTGTAGCTGTAGCTGTAGTTAAAGCTGTAGCTGTAGCTGTAGTTTTAGCTGTAGCTGTAGCTGTAGTTAAAGCTGTAGCTGTAGCTGTAGCTGTAGTTGTAGCTGTAGCTGTAGCTGTAGTTAAAGCTGTAGCTGTAGCCTGTAGCCGTAGCCGTAGCTAAAGGGCTGTAATCAACAGCAGCGTCAGTAGCAGTGTTTCCCTGCGGCGCCACCAGCTAGCAGGAGCTAGCAGGAGCTAACAAGCGGCAACATCTCACAGCGCTGCGAACAACACAGAGTATCAACCCCACGTGACCCGGCCTGCGGCGGGCCGTGTTCCGAGGCCAATGATTCGTCTTCGTCGCCATCAAGGCGCCGTTCATCAAAGTCATGTCTTGTTTTGCCAAACACTGACAAATCAGGGGCTGAGTTCACTGTTCCTGTGACTAGCGGGGGGGGGGGGCATAATTATTCAACATTAGCAGCACCCGGGTGGACCCGACCCATGTCATCGCCATGACAACGATCCCCCTTCCAGGGCTGGGCCCCTCCCCCCACACACTGGAGTCTCGGAGGACGTGACTAAAGATGGCGGATATCTCACCAGCGTGAACAGATCCCTGCTAGATTCCCCAGAGCAGGAAAACCAGTTTCCCTCTGCGAGGACTCAGCACTGGGATTCATCTGGTGTGGGGCGGCCTTGTGCACCAGCTAACAATATGGGTTTCATTCCTAAACCAAACGGGTCAAATTGGTATTTCTTTACCAACAAATCTAACACATGCTGCATGTGCTTTTCTTTTTTCCTTTCAAACCGTAGTGACAGCCTTAAGAAATACCTCTCTTGTACAGTTCATGTTTGTAGGAGTCGTGATATTAAAACATAACAAATGAGGTCGAAGGGTGCTGGTTTGGATCCCAATGTCCCGGTCCACCTGCAGGGATGTAACCCCTACCTGCTCACTAATGACCTGTATCTATCCGGTCCTCTCCCCAACTCCCTCTCCTTGCCTCCTGAAGCCTTACGGACACCTAATCAGACCTGCTAATCTCCAACACATGCCAGAGAATTTACAACAAGTACAAGGAAATCCATAATGCAAACAGGAAGTCACACGCCAGGGTTCCCTATCAGGACCGCCATGGGTTGGCTGGCTGGACCGTTTTCTTTCACTGTTCCTACATCACCAGTACTGTTCCTACATCACCAGGACTGTTCCTACATCACCAAGACTGTTCCTACATCACCAGTACTGTTCCTACATCACCAGGACTGTTCCTACATCACCAAGACTGTTCCTACATCACCAGGACTGTTCCTACATCACCAGTACTGTTCCTACATCACCAGTACTGTTCCTACATCACCAGGACTGTTCCTACATCACCAAGACTGTTCCTACATCACCAAGACTGTTCCTACATCACCAGGACTGTTCCTACATCACCAGTACTGTTCCTACATCACCAGGACAGAACCTCCTAACGGTCCGCCCTCTCTGACCACGCCCTCTCTGACCACGCCCTCTCTGACCACACCCTCAGCACCTCCGTGTCTCCCCCACCTCGCTACACCCCCTCACTGCAAGCAACACTCTGCCGGATCTCAGATGTCCTTTTTGCGAAATGACGAACCCAAAAGATCTATCAGCATTCAATCATTGCAAAGCTTCCATCACACGTTAATCTCTTTAGTCCTCTGATAAAGGAGCGAGGGAGAGGCTGACCTCCACAGCTGATGAGAGCAGCCAAGGTCGCGCCTGTGGCACATTGCTCCATCCAAAACATTACTTGGTGTGAAGATAATTCCCTGGAGAGCTGCCCTCCACCCAGAGAATCACTCTGGGTGGAGGGCAGGGAGAGAGGCCTCACTACTCCACCCTCACCCTCACCCTCACCCTCACCCCGTCACTCCCAGGGCTTCATTCACCACCACGACCTGCAGGAGCAGAGCTGACCAGGAGCAGAGCTGACCAGGAGCAGGGCTGAGCAAGAGCCCAGCTGACCAGGAGCAGAGCTGAGCAGGAGCAGAGCAGGAGCAGGAGCTGAGCAGGAGCAGGAGCAGAGCTCAGCAGGAGCAGAGCTCAGCAGGAGCAGAGCTGAGCAGGAGCTGAGCAGGAGCAGAGCTGAGCTGAGCAGGGGCAGAGCTGAGCTCAGCAGGAGCAGAGCTCAGCAGGAGCAGAGATCAACACTACTTTATTATTTACTTTTCTGCGTCGCTGTCTTTGGCTTCATCTTTAAACAGTATTTTCATTATACTTACATAAACATATCGTCAATCTGTTTTAATTCTTCTTTATTCACTTTGGAATTTAGTTATTTACTGGAATATTAGACATTTTATTGTCACTATATAACTCCTGTGTTTATTTCATACATGAGATTATGTAACACTAGTGCTTCATAATAAAGGTTATTATTTATTATATATAATAATTATAATAATGATAATTAATTATTATCATTATAATACGATAATTGATACCAACATTTGCAGCAACCTCAATATAAATTATTTCGAGATGATCCTAAAATACTCTGATGCAGTACTAATACTCAGTGCTGGTACCCGCTCCTGATGCAGTACTAATACTCAGCGCTGGTACCCGCTCCTGATGCAGTACTAATACTCAGCGCTGGTACCCGCTCCTGATGCAGTACTAATACTCAGCGCTGGTACCCGCTCCTGATGCAGTACTAATACTCAGCGCTGGTACCCGCTCCTGATGCAGTACTAATACTCAGCGCTGGTACCCGCTCCTGATGCAGTACTAATACTCAGCGCTGGTACCCGCTCCTGATGCAGTACTAATACTCAGCGCTGGTACCCGCTCCTGATGCAGTACTAATACTCAGCGCTGGTACCCGCTCCTGATGCAGTACTAATACTCAGCGCTGGTACCCGCTCCTGATGCAGTACTAATACTCAGCGCTGGTACCCGCTCCTGATGCAGTACTAATACTCAGCGCTGGTACCCGCTCCTGATGCAGTACTAATACTCAGCGCTGGTACCCGCTCCTGATGCAGTACTAATACTCAGCGCTGGTACCCGCTCCTGATGCAGTACTAATACTCAGCGCTGGTACCCGCTCCTGATGCAGTACTAATACTCAGCGCTGGTACCCGCTCCTGATGCAGTACTAATACTCAGCGCTGGTACCCGCTCCTGATGCAGTACTAATACTCAGCGCTGGTACCCGCTCCTGATGCAGTACTAATACTCAGCGCTGGTACCCCGCTCCTGATGCAGTACTAATACTCAGCGCTGGTACCCGCTCCTGATGCAGTACTAATACTCAGCGCTGGTACCCGCTCCTGATGCAGTACTAATACTCAGCGCTGGTACCCGCTCCTGATGCAGTACTAATACTCAGCGCTGGTACCCGCTCCTGATGCAGTACTAATACTCAGCGCTGGTACCCCGCTCCTGATGCAGTACTAATACTCAGCGCTGGTACCCCGCTCCTGATGCAGTACTAATACTCAGCGCTGGTACCCCGCTCCTGATGCAGTACTAATACTCAGCGCTGGTACCCGCTCCTGATGCAGTACTAATACTCAGCGCTGGTACCCGCTCCTGATGCAGTACTAATACTCAGCGCTGGTACCCGCTCCTGATGCAGTACTAATACTCAGCGCTGGTACCCGCTCCTGATGCAGTACTAATACTCAGCGCTGGTACCCGCTCCTGATGCAGTACTAATACTCAGCGCTGGTACCCGCTCCTGATGCAGTACTAATACTCAGCGCTGGTACCCGCTCCTGATGCAGTACTAATACTCAGCGCTGGTACCCGCTCCTGATGCAGTACTAATACTCAGCGCTGGTACCCGCTCCTGATGCAGTACTAATACTCAGCGCTGGTACCCGCTCCTGATGCAGTACTAATACTCAGCGCTGGTACCCGCTCCTGATGCAGTACTAATACTCAGCGCTGGTACCCGCTCCTGATGCAGTACTAATACTCAGCGCTGGTACCCGCTCCTGATGCAGTACTAATACTCAGCGCTGGTACCCGCTCCTGATGCAGTACTAATACTCAGCGCTGGTACCCGCTCCTGATGCAGTACTAATACTCAGCGCTGGTACCCGCTCCTGATGCAGTACTAATACTCAGCGCTGGTACCCCGCTCCTGATGCAGTACTAATACTCAGCGCTGGTACCCGCTCCTGATGCAGTACTAATACTCAGCGCTGGTACCCGCTCCTGATGCAGTACTAATACTCAGCGCTGGTACCCGCTCCTGATGCAGTACTAATACTCAGCGCTGGTACCCGCTCCTGATGCAGTACTAATACTCAGCGCTGGTACCCGCTCCTGATGCAGTACTAATACTCAGCGCTGGTACCCCGCTCCTGATGCAGTACTAATACTCAGCGCTGGTACCCGCTCCTGATGCAGTACTAATACTCAGCGCTGGTACCCGCTCCTGATGCAGTACTAATACTCAGCGCTGGTACCCGCTCCTGATGCAGTACTAATACTCAGCGCTGGTACCCGCTCCTGATGCAGTACTAATACTCAGCGCTGGTACCCGCTCCTGATGCAGTACTAATACTCAGCGCTGGTACCCGCTCCTGATGCAGTACTAATACTCAGCGCTGGTACCCGCTCCTGATGCAGTACTAATACTCAGCGCTGGTACCCGCTCCTGATGCAGTACTAATACTCAGCGCTGGTACCCGCTCCTGATGCAGTACTAATACTCAGCGCTGGTACCCGCTCCTGATGCAGTACTAATACTCAGTGCTGGTACCCGCTCCTGATGCAGCGTCTGCTTCGCAGTACTTCAGCCGAGTACCCAGAAGCCCCTGCTCACCGGCCGTAACCTAGCAACAGCGTGGCAGTTGATTGTCACCCAGCGCAGGGTTGCCAGATCTCACCGGTAAATACAAGCACAGGCTGTAGGAAAGCTGAACGGCAGGTTAGTACAGGTTAACCAGGTTAACCAGATTACTGCTTGTTAACCTTGTTAGTACAGGTTAACCAGATTACTGCAGGTTAACCATGTTAGGACAGGTTAACCAGGTTATCCAGGCTAACCAGGCTACTGCAGGTTAACAATGTTAGTACAAATAGCCAGTTGAACCAGGTTAGTACAGTTTAGCCAGTTTAACCAGGCTACTGCAGGTTAACCATGTTATTACAGGTTGGCCCGGTTAGTACATTTTAACTAGGTTAGAACAGTTGAACGGTGCTGTAGGTAAGATGTATCTTGTATGTTTACATTTACAAGAGCTTGTATTTGAGTGTAATCTGTAGGAACGCCTTAGGGTTAGGGTTAGATTCTAGTAGAGCCTGCCTGTTTTAGACCGTTTCGATTTGAGACCGCTCCCCGCTCATTTCTGACCAATCAGGGCATCTCTTCCCTGATTGGTTCAGAGAATCCATCTTGCCTGTCAATCACAGGTGCGTGAAATTCAACACGTCTTAATGGAGGCGACGGTAGGGAGGGAGGGACCAGAGAGGGAGTGGGCGTGGTTTCAGACTGCACTCTTTCCAACCGTCTCCCTACAGCAGCTCTAACCAGCGGTTAGGTTAGGTTAGGTTAGGTTAGGTTAGGTCTAGTGATGCTGTTACCCAAAGGGAGAGTTTACTACTAGTGGGACAGCAATGCACTGTCGGGAATAAATAAACAAATAAGAAGAAAGGATAAATGAGAAGGATGTGCGTGACAGCAAACCAACGATACAGAATGAAGTCAGTGTTTTCATAACCTCTTTGTTGACAGCACAAAGAACACACAACCCAAAACGCTATTATCAGTCAGCAGAGTGCATCCAAGTACTAAATTCAACGGGGCACACCATTAAATATACGCCTTTTTTTTCCCCTGGCCAACGATTAAATTATTACCTCCACAATAAAAGCGTAACAGTACGGGAAATTGAAGTAACTGCCACTTTCTTTTGAAACAGCGCTGTAGAGCAGACTCTCCTGAGGAGGCGTCTGCCCGCTCTGTTGCTAAGGGAAGTAGTGTGGCATCTCAAGATAAGAGGATGCAGTCAAACGGCTCTTTCACAATAAGAGCCCAAGGCTACGCTCCATGTTTTCTCCACCCTGACATTTCCTCTTAGTCAACAAAACCTAGTTCTGTAGCAGAGAGAGAGAGAGAGAGAGAGAGAGAGAGAGAGAGAGAGAGAGAGAGAGAGACAGAGAGAGAGACAGAGAGAGCGAGAGAGAGAGAGAGAACGAGAGAGAGAACGAGAGAGTGTGTGTGTGTGTGTAGTGAGAATGAACATGAATATTATATATGTATATAAATGTGTGTGTATAACGGGTGAAACGGTGTGTGTTGGTATTGAAGCGTACGGATCTCCAGCACGCCGAGTGTAGAACACAGCTGGGCTCTAAATGTGAAACCAGCCGGTCCATAGAGATCACGGCAGAGAACCGCGGATATAAGAGCCTTCTCTGTGGTAGACAACATAACAGAAGCCTCCTCTAAGCTAACTCCAGACCCTTCTCTGTGGTAGACAACATAACAGAAGCCTCCTCTAAGCTAACTCCAGACCCCTCTCTGTGGTAGACAACATAACAGAAGCCTCCTCTAAGCTAACTCCAGTCACTTCTCTGTGGTAGACAACATAACAGAAGCCTCCTCTAAGCTAACTCCAGTCACTTCTCTGTGGTAGACAACATAACAGAAGCCTCCTCTAAGCTAACTCCAGTCACTTCTCTGTGGTAGACAACATAACAGAAGCCTCCTCTAAGCTAACTCCAGTCACTTCTCTGTGGTAGACAACATAACAGAAGCCTCCTCTAAGCTAACTCCAGTCACTTCTCTGTGGTAGACAACATAACAGAAGCCTCCTCTAAGCTAACTCCAGACCCTTCTCTGTGGTAGACAACATAACAGAAGCCTCCTCTAAGCTAACTCCAGACCCTTCTCTGTGGTAGACAACATAACAGAAGCCTCCTCTAAGCTAACTCCAGACCCTTCTCTGTGGTAGACAACATAACAGAAGCCTCCTCTAAGCTAACTCCAGTCACTTCTCTGTGGTAGACAACATAACAGAAGCCTCCTCTAAGCTAACTCCAGTCACTTCTCTGTGGTAGACAACATAACAGAAGCCTCCTCTAAGCTAACTCCAGACCCTTCTCTGTGGTAGACAACATAACAGAAGCCTCCTCTAAGCTAACTCCAGTCACTTCTCTGTGGTAGACAACATAACAGAAGCCTCCTCTAAGCTAACTCCAGACCCTTCTCTGTGGTAGACAACATAACAGAAGCCTCCTCTAAGCTAACTCCAGTCACTTCTCTGTGGTAGACAACATAACAGAAGCCTCCTCTAAACTAACTCCAGACACTTCTCTGTGGTAGACAACATAACAGAAGCCTCCTCTAAGCTAACTCCAGACACTTATATGTGTGCTATGCAACACATGGTACTATTAGTACTACGAGTAAGTACTATTAGTACTACGAGTAAGTACTATTAGTACTACGAGTAAGTACTATTCTGTATATTGAAGTACTATGTGTAGTATTTGTGTGTTCTGTACGTTCCTGTCCACACCGGCTTTGAATACAAATCGCTACGGCGACCAGCATCACCGACGGCAACCACTAACCCCCCCCCCCCCCCCCCCCCCCCCCCCCCCCCCCCCCCCCCCCTCCGGCTCTGGGGACCGGGCTATTCTGGGATGCCGTCGCCGCGGTAATAACAGGAGGGGGGGTGACATGTCTCTACCCACCCAGAGTGCAGCCCCCTCCTACACACACACTCATTACACACTCTCCTCCTACACACACACACACAAACAAACAATCACACACTCTCCTCCTACACACACACACAAACAAACAATCACAAACACACACACATAAACACACACTCTCCTACACACAAACACACAATCTCCTTCTACACACACGCACAAACACACACACACAAGCATACACACACGCACATGCACAAACACATTTATACACCCCCACAAATACATACACACACGGACACACACACACACACACAGGCACACAAACAAGCCCCCCCCCCCCTCCCGTCTAGAGGAGACCATTCATTGCAGCCCCACACAGCGGGGGGCGGTGATGTCACACCTACCACCAGGTGAGAGACGGACGTGGGAGGGCTCAGTGTGTGTGTGTGTGTGTGTAGGTGTGTGTGTAGGTGTGCGTGTAGGTGTGTGTGTGTGTGTGTGTAGGTGTGTGTGTGTACCTGCCTGAATGCACAAATGTGTGGGATGTTAAAGTGTTAGTGTACGCAACAAAACACACAATAAGTGTGCACAAACATACACACACACACACACAAACGTGCCTCACAAACATAGACGCGCACACACAGATACACAACAACCTTAGTAGATGGTTTTATCTAAAAAGACTTCCAGTGACTTCAAAGACAGGTCATTAAGGAGCAGGTAGGGGTTAGACAGTACAGAGACAGGTCATTAAGGAGCAGGTAGGGGTTAGACAGTACAGAGACAGGTCATTAAGGAGCAGGTAGGGGTTAGACAGTACAGAGACAGGTCATTAAGGAGCAGGTAGGGGTTAGACAGTACAGAGACAGGTCATTAAGGAGCAGGTAGGGGTTAGACAGTACAGAGACAGGTCATTAAGGAGCAGGTAGGGGTTAGACAGTACAGAGACAGGTCATTAAGGAGCAGGTAGGGGTTAGACAGTACAGAGACAGGTCATTAAGGAGCAGGTAGGGGTTAGACAGTACAGAGACGGGTCATTAAGGAGCAGGTAGGGGTTAGACAGTACAGAGACGGGTCATTAAGGAGCAGGTAGGGGTTAGACAGTACAGAGACGGGTCATTAAGGAGCAGGTAGGGGTTAGACAGTACAGAGACGGGTCATTAAGGAGCAGGTAGGGGTTAGACAGTACAGAGACGGGTCATTAAGGAGCAGGTAGGAGTTAGACAGTACAGAGACAGGTCATTAAGGAGCAGGTAGGGGTTAGACAGTACAGAGACGGGTCATTAAGGAGCAGGTAGGGGTTAGACAGTACAGAGACGGGTCATTAAGGAGCAGGTAGGGGTTAGACAGTACAGAGACGGGTCATTAAGGAGCAGGTAGGGGTTAGACAGTACAGAGACGGGTCATTAAGGAGCAGGTAGGGGTTAGACAGTACAGAGACAGGTCATTAAGGAGCAGGTAGGGGTTAGACAGTACAGAGACAGGTCATTAAGGAGCAGGTAGGGGTTAGACAGTACAGTGACAGGTCATTAAGGAGCAGGTAGGGGTTAGACAGTACAGAGACAGGTCATTAAGGAGCAGCTAGGGGTTGGACAGTACAGAGACAGGTCATTAAGGAGCAGGTAGGGGTTAGACAGTACAGAGACAGGTCATTAAGGAGCAGGTAGGGGTTAGACAGTACAGAGACAGGTCATTAAGGAGCAGGTAGGGGTCAGGGGTCATCTTGCTCTGGGATGACTAGAGGTAGACTGTGGACATTGGGCATTAAACCCAGAACAGACAGACAGAGATGTAACATATACTGTTTGTATATATATATATAGTAATATTAAATATATTAAATATTACTATATATGTATATATACAGTATATAGAGCAATATTACATATATATATATACGTATATTTATTTAATATCGCTCT
Organism: Lota lota; assembly: GCA_026745465.1. Taxonomy (NCBI): domain Eukaryota; kingdom Metazoa; phylum Chordata; class Actinopteri; order Gadiformes; family Lotidae; genus Lota; species Lota lota. Next base: position 1,051,293 of record JACYXH010000752.1, read on the forward strand.
ATATGTATATATATATATAACCTAATGTTGTTTGTAGACCTTGCGTTGAGCATCCATTTCCACCTGCTTCCCCTCCTCCAGTGATATCCCAGCATGCAATTGGCCTTGCGCCCAACTGTACAGCTCATTAGCATATCAAAGGTGTTTGTTAACAGCCTCCTCCACACACACACACACACACACAACATACAAAGAACACACACACATACACACACAACACACACACCCTCTCACACACACACACACACACACAGAACACACACACACACATACACCCTCTCACACACACACACACACCCTCTCACACACACACACACACACACCCTCACACACACACACACACACACAGTGCTGCTGGGGTGAATCAGCATCAAAATGTTTTACAAAGCAGCCCTGACCTGTGATGTTAACCATTTGAATATCTACTTATTACAGTCTTTAAGGTATTACTCTATTTAATAATGTTATGTTTGAATTATTATTGCCTTTAAAATATAAGTATTTTTAATAATGTTATGTTTGAATTATTAGTCTTTAAAATATAACTCTATTTTGCCAGGAGGATGAGCAGAGGTTTCAGAGCTCTAGCTGAAGGTAAGATTAGATGATCTCTTTTAATAATCCCAGGAGGAACGTTAAGGTCACATGAAGTAGAAATTACAGACAAAAAAGAATAAAACTGCAAAGAATATACAGAAATATGTGTTTAAATACAATAAGCGCAGTAGAACTGTTGACGCCAAAACAAATGTATACATTATCGACCGCTGAAGAGGTAGATTTATTGAATGTATACATTATTATAAAATGAAGTCAATATTAGAAACGATGTCATGATTAGCTTTACTGCTTCACTAGTAATATAAACGTTGCCCTTCATCCTGTACACCAGTTCTTAGTGGTTTTCTATCTTTGTATTTATGTTCATGAATTGTACCAACACAAAATTCGACAAATTCCTGGTGTCAAAATAATCAGGCAGTACAAAGCATTGGGACTTGTGTGTGTGTGTGTGTGTGTGTGTTGTGTGTGTGTGTGTGTGTGTGTGTGTGTGTGTGTGTGTGTGTGTGTGTGTGTGTGTGTGTGTGTGTGTGTGTGTGTGTGTGTGTGTGCGTCAGACTACATTGTGTACAGTGTTTTTAAATGAATGTGTTCGATAAGAAAGGGAAAAGGGGGAGGGGGGAGGGGGGAGGGTGGGGTTAATATGA
>JACYXH010000752.1:1057500-1065000 GCA_026745465.1 Lota lota
AGCTTTATATCTGGAGCTGTAGGGGGCATGATCCTCCATCTCTAGAGCTTTATATCTGGAGCTGTAGGGGGCATGCTCCTCCATCTCTAGAGCTTTATATCTGGAGCTGTAGGGGGCATGATCCTCCATCTCTAGAGCTTTATATCTGGAGCTGTAGGGGGCATGCTCCTCCATCTCTAGAGCTTTATATCTGGAGCTGTAGGGGGCATGATCCTCCATCTCTAGTGCTTTATATCTGGAGCTGTAGGGGGCATGCTCCTCCATCTCTAGAGCTTTATATCTGGAGCTGTAGGGGGCATGCTCCTCCATCTCTAGAGCTTTATATCTGGAGCTGTAGGGGGCATGATCCTCCATCTCTAGAGCTTTATATCTGGAGCTGTAGGGGGCATGATCCTCCATCTCTAGAGCTTTATATCTGGAGCTGTAGGGGGCATGATCCTCCATCTCTAGAGCTTTATATCTGGAGCTGTAGGGGGCATGATCCTCCATCTCTAGAGCTTTATATCTGGAGCTGTAGGGGGCATGATCCTCCATCTCTAGAGCTTTATATCTGGAGCTGTAGGGGGCATGATCCTCCATCTCTAGAGCTTTATATCTGGAGCTGTAGGGGGCATGATCCTCCATCTCTAGAGCTTTATATCTGGTGTCCAGGCGTGTGCACGTGTGCAGGCGTGTGCATGTGTCCAGGCGTGTGGCAGCTTGGGTGTGTGCCAGCTGGCATGCTGGAGTGTGTGTGTGTGTGTGTGTGTGTGTGTGTGTGGGGGGGGGGGGGGGGGGGGGGATGGTTGTCAGGGAAACGATGCTGCCAGAGTGTAGCAGGTGGTGACCAGGCCACACTTCTGGAGGAATGTGACCTCATACACACACACATGCACACACAAACAGACACATTTATACACACACACACACACACACACACACACACACACACACAGCTAAAAGTGATTTTACATCAGATGTTGACATTATGTGGGAGATAAATAAGATCAAATGGTAAATATAAAATATAAACTCTGTAGACGAAAAGACAAGAGAGACTTTTTTGATCAGTAAGAGTTGATGTTTCAAATAGGCTACAAGTATAGCGGCTAACCAGCGTGGTGGGTAACCAGTTCGGTGGCTAACCAGTGTAGCTAAAACGTTTGGTGGTTAACCAGTTCGGTGGCTAAGCAGCTTGCTAGCTGGTTAGCCGGTCTGTTAGACAGAGAAGAGGCTGTTTACACCAAGAGGTGTTGATGCAACACATACCTGAACCCCATTAACACACACACACACACCTTCACAGAAACACACACACAACCTGTTCACACACACCTTCACAGAAACACACACACACACAACCTGTTCACACACACCTTCACAGAAACACACACACAACCTGTTCACACACACCTTCACAGAAACACACACACAACCTGTTCACACACACCTTCACAGAAACACATACACACACACACACACAACCTGTGTTCACACACACACACACATCTGTACACACACACACACAACTCATAGCACCGTAACAAACAGACAATCACACACACACACATACTCTCTGACCTTTGTCAGGCAATTACATGGCTGAGTGCCCTGCAGCTCGCTGGTGGTCCAGCTCAGCCTGGATCCAGCTCAGCCTGGATCCAGCTCAGCCTGGATCCAGCTCAGCCTGGTGATTCAGCTCAGCCTGGATCCAGCTCAGCCTGGATCCAGCTCAGCCTGGATCCAGCTCAGCCTGGATCCAGCTCAGCCTGGTGATCCAGCTCAGGCTGGGAGCTGCAGACTCCATGCTCAGAGGACTGCATAGGGACAGCAGGACCTCAGGCAAGCTAAACTAACAGAGTTGCAGTAACATCCTCTATGTATTCATGTTCGTCACACTGGAGTGTACACTGGACACTCTAGTGAGCGGGAAACACGACAGCTCCACACACCTAGTGATCTCTCGAGTCATGTACATCCCTTATTGTCATTACGAATGCCTGTAATCGCAGAAAAGGCAACACTCTGCATACTGCAAACCTTCTGACACCTCGTCTCGACGCCGAGCAATATTCGCTAAGCTAATACCATTTGCTAAGCTAATGCTATTTGCTAAGCTAATGCTATTTGCTAAGCTAATACCATTTGCTAAGCTAATGCTATTTGCTAAGCTAATGCTATTTGCTAAGCTAACCGCTAAAGGCACCCCTTCAACTTCTTCACGCGGCGCAATTAAAACTTTTTATTTAATTACGCAGCATTATCTTAATCTGCTGGTTTTATCTCCCTCTGAGAGGGGAAATATTAGGAAAAAAATCTCTCTCCACGAGAGCTTAATTAATTATGGAGTAGAGGGTCCACAAAGAGGAGATCTCTCTTTGAAGATACAGAGAACAGAGCGCCACCCAGGGGCTCTGGAGCTGTCTGTCCCCCTTTGAACAATGACAGACAGACAGACAGACCGAGAAACAGACAGACAGACAGACAGACCGAGAGACAGAGAAACAGACAGAGAGACAGACAGACAGGTAGTCAGATAGACCAACCCAGACAGACAGACAGACAGACAGACAGACAGACAGAGAGACAGAGAGACAGACAGACAGACAGACAGACAGAGAGACAGACAGACCGAGAGACAGACAGACCGAGACAGACAGACAGACAGAGAGACAGGCAGTAAAGCCGATAGGTCAACTAGACCGACAGAGACAGACAGAAAGAGGAAGAGACAGACACACAGACAGGCAAGCAAGCAGAAAAAACTATTGACAGACAGACAGAGAATCTTGCAGGTAGTACTGAGAACTGCAGGCCATCACCAGGTGAACTGACTTAAAAAAATGTAATTCCTGTGTCTGCAATCATCGGACACATGGAATCCATTAAAGAGTTTGACACCATTTCCAAAAGAACACAGACGCCGGGCCTAAATATATCTGGGTCTTCGGAGTCACATGTCACAGTAGGCCTAACAGCGGGTTCACACCTGACAGGTGTCACAGGGGCTGTCATTAGTCGATCATGGAACCTTTCCAAACCCCGCGGATAATTGCCTATTCATTCCTAATTTCATAGTGTGCAAATACACCGTTTGTCCTCAGATACAGCCTCTTGTCCTCAGATACAGCCTCCTGTCCTCAGATACAGCCTCCTGTCCTCAGATACAGCCTCCTGTCCTCAAGATACAGCCTCATCAGCCTCCTGTCCCCAGATACAGCCTCCTGTCCTCAGATACAGCCTCCTGTCCTCAGATACAGCCTCCTGTCCTCAGATACAGCCTCCTGTCCTCAGTTACAGCCTCCTGTCCTCAGATACAGCCTCATCAGCCTCCTGTCCCCAGATACAGCCTCCTGTCCTCAGATACAGCCTCCTGTCCTCAGATACAGCCTCCTGTCCTCAGATACAGCCTCATCAGCCTCCTGTCCCCAGATACAGCCTCCTGTCCTCAGATACAGCCTCCTGTCCTCAGATACAGCCTCCTGTCCTCAGATACAGCCTCCTGTCCTCAGATACAGCCTCATCAGCCTCCTGTCCCCAGATACAGCCTCCTGTCCTCAGATACAGCCTCCTGTCCTCAGATACAGCCTCATCAGCCTCCTGTCCTCAGATACAGCCTCATCAGCCTCATGTCCTCAGATACAGCCTCATCAGACTCATGTCCTCTGATACAGCCTCCTGTCCTCAGATACAGCCTCCTGTCCTCAGATACAGCCTCCTGTCCTCAGATAGAGCCTCATCAGCCTCCTGTCCTAAGATACAGCCTCATCAGCCTCCTGTCCTCAGATAGAGCCTCATCAGCCTCCTGTCCTTAGATACAGCCTCATCAGCCTCATGTCTTCAGATACAGCCTCCTGTCCCCAGATACAGCCTCATGTTTTCAGCTAAACCTCAAATGTCATCTTGCTCCAGGAGGCTTTCAGGTAGGGGTTAGAGGTCATCTTGCTCTAGGAGGCCTACAGGTAGGGGTTAGAGGTCATCTGGCTCTAGGAGGCCTACAGGTAGGGGTTAGGGGTCATCTTGCTCTAGGAGGCCTACAGGTAGGGGTTAGAGGTCATCTGGCTCTAGGAGGCCTACAGGTAGGGGTTAGAGGTCATCTGGCTCTAGGAGGCCTACAGGTAGGGGTTAGAGGTCATCTGGCTCTAGGAGGCCTACAGGTAGGGGTTAGAGGTCATCTGGCTCTAGGAGGCCTACAGGTAGGGGTTAGGGGTCATCTTGCTCTAGGAGGCCTACAGGTAGGGGTTAGGGGTCATCTGGCTCTAGGAGGCCTACAGGTAGGGGTTAGGGGTCATCTGGCTCTAGGAGGCCTACAGGTAGGGGTTAGAGGTAATCTGGCTCTAGGAGGCCTACAGGTAGGGGTTAGAGGTCATCTTGCTCTAGGAGGCTTACAGGTAGGGGTTAGAGGTCATCTGGCTCTAGGAGGCCTACAGGTAGGGGTTAGAGGTCATCTTGCTGTAGGAGGCCTACAGGTAGGGGTTAGAGGTCATCTGAATCTAGGCGGCCTGCAGGTAGGGGTTAGGGGTCATCTTGATATAGGATGCGGAGGAGAAGGAAAATAGGGAGTAGAAGGAGTGGATGCGGAGGAGAAGGAAAATAGGGAGTAGAAGGAGTGGGCGAAGGAGCAGGAGGAAGGAGAGCGGGGAGAGGAAGGCGTAGGACTGAGAGCACCACTTGAGTGTGATGTAATCAAAGTCCCGGAGCTCAAGAGGGAGCCAATCACCAGCCGTCTGCCTCCACATCTCATCAGGCTTCTCAAAGATGGCTAAAACAGGACCAGGAGGGTCCTCAGAGTCCACAGGGCTTCAGACAAACAATACGCATGTATCTTAATATATCACTGTACATATACATCTATAGTACATGTAGTGTATCTATAAACCTATATGAAACCTAACCTCTACAAATACAGCGCTCACGTGAATAAGACATTGGGACTATGTCGAGGATATCTCCAAATAGGTCTAGAGGTCAGAGGTCAGGTGTGAAGGTTAGGTAACCAGGTCAATAAAAGATGAGGAAGGGAACCCCCCAGCAGGAAGGACGCGGAACATACGCTCTCCAAAGACCTGCCACATCTGGATATGTGAAGAACAACCACTGCTTCCACTTACTCAATTCAAACAGCTTTCTACGTATTCTGTATCAGACGCCCCCCCCCCCCCCCCCCCCCCCCCCCCCCAGAATGTGCAGGTGGACCGCAGGGGGGCCAGCGACCGGCCGCTAGCCTGGACCCCAGCCAATCACAATCAGCCCTCCGTTTCGAGCTACTTCCTGTCTGACACCAGGTGTGACTCCTCTAGGTTCCCTGCTCCTCCCTGTCTCCTCTAGGTTCCCTGCTCCTCTAGGCTCCCTGCTCCTCTAGGCTCCCTGCTCCTCTAGGTTCCCTGCTCCTCCGTCTCCTCTAGGCTCCCTGCTCCTCTAGGTTCCCTGCTCCTCCCTGCTCCTCCGTCTCCTCTAGGTTCCCTGCTCCTCTAGGTTCCCTGCTCCTCCCTGCTCCTCTAGGTTCCCTGCTCCTCCAGGTTCCCTGCTCCTCCCTGTCTCCTCTACGTTCCCTGCTCCTCTAGGTTCCCTGCTCCTCCCTGCTCCTCCAGGTTCCCTGCTCCTCCCTGCTCCTCCAGGTTCCTAGGTTGAGCTGAGGTCCTACCCTGAGACAAACTAACTCTATGAAGTAGAGGCAGTGCTCTCTGTTGCTCTGGTCTGATTGAGTTCTGTTGCTCTGGTCTGATTGAGTTCTGTTGAAGACACAAACCCGGAGTGGGACGTCCAGAAGAACCGCCATGTTCTGAAGGACAGCGGGCCCGGGACGTCTCATTCCCTGCACCAATCACGGCCCTGCGACACGCCTCTCCCACCCACTCCAGTGTTGTTCACCTCGCGATCGCCCAGTGACCGGACCAATCAGAGGAGGGCTATCACGACCGCCCAATGGCTTCTACGCCAGCGGACCAATCAGAGGAGGGCTATCACGACCGCCCAATGGCTTCTACGCCAGCGGACCAATCAGAGGAGGGCTATCACGACCGGTCCATTGTATGGCGGGAACCAAAGCAGAGACGTCTCGTGGTGTGTGTGTGTGTGTGTGTGTGTGTGTGTGTGTGTGTGTGTGTGTATGATAGTGTGTGTGTGTATGATAGTGTGTGTGTGTGTGTGTGTGTGTGGGTGTGTTAGTGTGTGTGTGTGTGTGTGTGTGTGTGTGTGTGTGTGTGTGTGTGTGTGTGTGTGTGTGTGTGTGTGTGTGTGTGTGATAGTGTGTATGTGTGCGTTTGATGGCTGATTAACAACAGATCACATCAGCTGCCCCCCCACCAGCCTTCAATTACCATCTTTAACCAGCTAGCATATGTCCAACACAGACACACACCATCACGTGTGTTTGTAGAACCAAGGAGAAGACAGAGAGAGAGAGAGAGAGAGAGACAGAGACAGAGACAGAGAGAGAGAGAGAGAGAGAGAGAGAGAGAGAGAGAGAGAGAGAGAGAGAAGGAGGAGTGGGGAGGACATCAGCTGCTCTTTGTGTGTCGAGGGTTCATCTCTGACCCTGCGCTCTTAACTCATTCATCCCTGCACCTTCTCACGCTCACACCCCCTCCCCCCCCACCTCACCCCCCTAACTTCCCACCCCACCCTGACAATGAGGGGTCACGACCTCCCTGGCCCCCACCTCCGACCCTGGGGCCGGTCCTGACCCCTGACGGGGGTGTGTTGACTCCTTCTGCTGCTGCCCCCCCCCCCCCCCCCCCCAGCGACCGTCAGCCTTGACCTCACAGGCGAAGTGCAGGTTGGCTTCCCGCTACGTAGCTACGTAGCGGGAAGCCAACCTGCACTTCGCCTGTGAGGTCAAGGCTCTGCTCAAGGGTTACCGGTACGCTGAGCACATCCCACTGCGCTGACCCGTAGCCATGACAACCAGGACACGCAGACGGGCTGGGCGGACTCGGGGGGGGGGGGGGGGGCCCCCGGGCCTGCTCCACGACCCCCGACCCCGGCACCGCCAGACCAGCGGAGAGCGTTACATAACCGTCTGGGGGGGGGGGAGTTACATCACCCGTCTGGGGGAGAGAGAGAGTGGGTGTGCGGAGCATGAAGAGGTAGGCGGAAAGGTTATGATTAACTGTCTCAATCGCTCTCACACACACACACACGCACACGCACACACACACACACACACACACACACACACACACACACACACACACACACACACACGCAGTATTCTAATAATTACAGTTTGCGTTTGAAAGATTCACACACCCCTCTCAAATCTCCAGAGTGTGCATCTTTAGCATCCGACCTTCAAGAGTCCCCACGCTCGTTAAGGGAATCATCCCGTTACCCTGACAACCTGGTTAATTAAATGTACACACGGACTGACACTGAGTTCCAGTGTCCTCCGTCAGGTCCTCATCTCACGCCCGGAGCAAAGAGATTCCTCACAGGACTTTCAAACAGACATCAGATGAACACATGAACCCTGTTACCTGCTTAGAGGAATCATCCTAACTACTCAGATGAACACATGAA
>JACYXH010000752.1:1070000-1122500 GCA_026745465.1 Lota lota
ACTCAGTCTCTGATGACCCACGGCGAGAACAGACCGCGTGTCCTTGACATGTGTGAGCAGGAAGCAGAGCTCTGGCGTGGGCGGAGGCTGAGAGGATGTGCAGCTCAAAGCTCCAACACGTCTCCAGGAAAACCAGGACCGGCGGACATTTTGAATAACAACAGAGCATGATTCCACATCCTCAGGCAGGGCCAGCCACTGTCTATGTCTAACAGCTAGCGTAGCACAGCTAGTGTAGCACAGCTAGCGTAGCACAGCTGGCGTAGCACAGCTAGCATAGCACAGCTAGTGTAGCAAAGCTAGCGTAGCACAGCTAGTGTAGCACAGCTAGCATAGCACAGCTAGCGTAGCAGAACTAGTGTAGCACAGCTAGCATAGCAGAACTAGTGTAGCACAGCTAGCGTAGCACAACTAGCGTAGCGCAGCTGGCGAAGCACAGCTGCTGGTGTTTTTCAAATTGGTCATTGATTGTTTGACCTTTGAAACCTGGCTGGTTGCTCTCAGATGTTCTGATATGGACTGATTGGCTGATTGACTGATGGATCTGAAATTTATATTATGGATCTGAAAAGGAGGCCTACCTTCTCTCCTGTGATTGGCTGCTCTGCGTCAACATGGTGCTCTGTTGGAAAAAAGAGAGAAAACATGAGAGACAGAGAGACAGATAGACAGAGACAGAGACAGAGACAGAGAGAGAGAGAGAGAGAGAGAGAGAGAGAGAGAGAGAGAGAGAGAGAGAGAGAGAGAGAGACAGAGAGAGACAGAGAGAGAGAGACAGAGACAGAGAGACAGAGACAGACAGAGAGACAGAGACAGATACAGAGACAGAGACTCTATTCTGGATTTAATGTTTGATGTTTAACATGTGACCAGGTACTTGAACACCATAGGCCAGAACAACCCAGCCAATCACCTCGGAGCGCCGCCTCTTGAATGGGAGACCCCTCCAGAGTCTTCATAGTGGACACCTCCTCTACCTTCTCCTCCTCCTCCTCGTCACCTCCTTCTCCCCCTCTCCTCTCCTCTCCTCCCTCCTCCTGCTCCAGGTCCCGGGGCCCCGGCCGGTCCCGGGTCAGGCTGGGTCCCGGGGGGTCCAGGTCCACCACCTGCAGAGCGTCTGCGATCAGAGCTGACAGCTGGTCCAGGTCCTCTGGACTCAGGTCCTCCACCGCCTGCTGCTGCTGGCCCACGTTCCTCAGAACCTTCTGGATGAACCGCTCTGCAGAGGAGAGGAGAGGGGAGGAGGGGAGAGGGGAGGAGGAGAGGAGAGGAGAGGAGAGGAGAGGAGAGGAGAGGAGAGGAGAGGAGAGGAGAGGAGAGGAGAGGAGAGGAGAGGGGAGGGGGAGGGGAGAGGAGGGGAGAGGAGAGAACAGGTTTGAGGAATAGCAGCAGTTGGTACAGAGACGAGTTGAGGATGAGTGACAGTGTAGAGAAGAGCACCAGAGAAGAGGGATGTAAGCTGCACACCTCCAGGTTCCTGTACTAACACTCACCGTCCACCGCGCTGAGTGGGCCCCTGACGGCCCAACGCGGGGGCCCTGCCAGCTCCAGGAGCCTGGACCTGGAGCTCTCCAGCCCTGTGTTGGTGTGCAGGGGCCCGGGAGGCCCTGGTGGGCCCGGGGACAGCGGCCCAGACAGGTAGCGCCGCAGGGCCGCCACCAGAAGATCCCCCTCCCCCTGGGGGCCCTGGGGCCGGGACGACTGGACAGGGGGTGACCTCTGACCCCCAGCGACCACCAGGGGCCTGAGGAGGCGGCGGTGGTCTGCTGGGACACTCTGGAATCACACAGACTATACTAACTATATATACTATGATCTATAAACACACTGACTAACTATATATACTATGATCTATAAACACACTGACTATACTAACTATAGATACTATGATCTATAAACACACTGGACTATACTAACTATATATACTATGATCTATAAACACACTGACTATACTAACTATATATACTATGATCTATAAACACACTGACTATACTAACTATACTATGATCTATAAACACACTGACTATACTAACTATATATACTATGATCTATAAACACTGACTATACTAACTATATATACTATGATCTATAAACACTGACTATACTAACTTTATATACTATGATCTATAAACACAGACTACTACTAACTATATATACTATGATCTATAAACACACTGACTAACTATATATACTATGATCTATAAACACTGACTATACTAACTATATATACTATGATCTATAAACACACTGACTATACTAACTATATATACTATGATCTATAAACACACTGACTATACTAACTATATATACTATGATCTATAAACACACTGACTAACTATATATACTATGATCTATAAACACACTGACTAACTATATATACTATGATCTATAAACACACTGACTATACTATATATACTATGATCTATAAACACACTGACTATACTAACTATATATACTATGATCTATAAACACACTGACTATACTAACTATATATACTATGATCTATAAACACACTGACTATACTAACTATATACTATGATCTATAAACACTGACTAACTATATATACTATGATCTATAAACACACTGACTATACTAACTATATGTACTATGATCTATAAACACACTGACTATACTAACTATATATACTATGATCTATAAACACACTGACTATACTAACTATATACTATGATCTATAAACACACTGACTATACTAGCTATATATACTATGATCTATAAACACACTACTATACTAACTATGTATACTATGATCTATAAACACACTGACTATACTAACTATATATACTATGATCTATAAACACACTGACTATACTAACTATATATACTATGATCTATAAACACACTGACTATACTAACTATATATACTATGATCTATAAACACACTACTATACTAACTATATATACTATGATCTATAAACACACTACTATACTAACTATGTATACTATGATCTATAAACACACTGACTATACTAACTATATATACTATGATCTATAAACACACTGACTATACTAACTATATATACTATGATCTATAACCACACTGACTATACTAACTATAATACTATGATCTATTAACACACTGACTATACTAACTATATATACTATGATCTATAAACACACTGACTATACTAACTATATATACTATGATCTAATAAACACACTGACTAACTAAATATACTATGATCTATAAACACACTGACTAACTATATATCCTATGATCCTAATAAACACACATGACTATACTAACTTATATGTACTATGATCTATAAACACACTGACTAACTATATATACTATGATCTATAAACACACTGACTAGCTATATATACTATGATCTATAAACACACTGACTATACTAACTATATGTACTATGATCTATAAACACAGTGAACTATACTAACTATATATACTATGATCTATAAACACACTGACTAACTACTAATATACTATGATCTATAAACACACTGACTATACTAATATATGTACTATGATCTATAAACACACTGACTATACTAACAATATATATACTATGATCTATAAACACACTGACTAAGCTATATATTACTATGATCTATAAACACACTGACTATACTAACTATATAGTACTATGATCTATAAACACAGCTGACTATACTAACTATATATACTATGATCTAAAACACACTGACTATACTACTATATTACTATGATCTATAAACACACTGACTATACTAACTATATATACTATGATCTATAAACACACTGACTATACTAACTATATATACTATGATCTATAAACACACTGACTATACTAACTATATATACTATGATCTATAAACACACTGACTATACTATATATACTATGATCTATAAACACACTGACTAACTATATATACTATGATCTATAAAACACACTGACTATACTAACTATATAGTACTATGATCTATAAACACACTGACTATACTAACTATATATACTATGATCTATAAACACACTGACTAGACTATATATACTATGATCTATAAACACACTGACTATACTAACTATATATTACTATGATCTATAAACACACTGACTATACTAACTATATATACTATGATCTATAAACACACTGACTAACTATATATACTATGATCTATAAACACACTGACTATACTAACTATATATACTATGATCTATAAACACACTGACTATACTAACTATATATACTATGATCTATAAACACACTGACTAACTATATATACTATGATCTATAAACACACTGACTATACTAACTATATATACTATGATCTATAAACACACTGACTAACTATATATACTATGATCTATAAACACACTGACTAACTAACTATATATACTATGATCTATAAACACACTGACTAACTATATATACTATGATCTATAAACACACTGACTATACTAACTATATATACTATGATCTATAAACACACTGACTAACTATATATACTATGATCTATAAACACACTGACTATACTAACTATATATACTATGATCTATAAACACACTGACTATACTAACTATATATACTATGATCTATAAACACACTGACTATACTAACTATATATACTATGATCTATAAACACACTGACTAACTATATTATACTATGATCTATAAACACACTGACTATACTAACTATATACTATGATCTATAAACACACTGACTATACTAACTATATACTATGATCTATAAACACACTGACTAACTATATATACTATGATCTATAAACACACTGACTATACTAACTATATTACTATGATCTATAAACACACTGACTATACTAACTATATATACTATGATCTATAAACACACTGACTATACTACTATATATACTATGATCTATAAACACACTGACTATACTAACTATATATACTATGATCTATAAACACAGCTGACTATACTAACTATATACTATGATCTATAAACACACTGACTATACTAACTATATATACTATGATCTATAAACACACTGACTATACTAACTATATGTACTATGATCTATAAACACACTGACTATACTAATATATATACTATGATCTATAAAACACACTGACTATACTAACTATATTACTATGATCTATAAACACACTGACTAACTATATATACTATGATCTATAAACACACTGAACTATACTAACTATATTACTATGATCTATAAACACACTGACTATACTAACTATATGTACTATGATCTATAAACACACTGACTATACTACTATATTACTATGATCTATAAACACACTGACTAGTATATATACTATGATCATAAACACACTGACTATACTAACTATATGTACTATGATCTATAAACACAGCTGACTAACTATATATACTATGATCTATAAACACACTGACTAACTATATATACTATGATCTATAACACACTGACTATACTAACTATATGTACTATGATCTATAAACACACTGACTATACTAACTATATGTACTATGATCTATAAACACACTGACTAACTACTATATACTATGATCTATAAACACACTGACTATACTAACTATATGTACTATGATCTATAAACACACTGACTATACTAACTATATATACTATGATCTATAAACACACTGACTATACTAACTATATATACTATGATCTATAAAACACACTGACTATACTAACTATATATACTATGATCTATAAACACACTGACTAACTATATATACTATGATCTATAAACACACTGACTAACTATATATACTATGATCTATAAACACACTGACTATACTAACTATATATACTATGATCTATAAACACACTGACTAACTATATATACTATGATCTATAAACACACTGACTATACTAACTATATATACTATGATCTATAAACACACTGACTATACTAACTATATATACTATGATCTATAAACACACTGACTATACTAACTATATATACTATGATCTATAAACACACTGACTATACTAACTATATATATACTATGATCTATAAACACACTGACTATACTAACTATATATACTATGATCTATAAACACACTGACTATACTAACTATATACTATGATCTATAAACACACTGACTATACTAACTATATATACTATGATCTATAAACACACTGACCATACTAACTATATATACTATGATCTATAAACACACTGACTATACTAACTATATATACTATGATCTATAAACACACTGACTATACTAACTATATATACTATAATCTATAAACACAGTGAACTAACCTACCCGTACCCTACCCGTACCCTACTCTACCCCTAACCTACCCGTACCCTACCCTACCCCTAACCTACCCGTACCCTACTCTACCCCTAACCTACCCGTACCCTACTCTACCCCTAACCTACCCGTACCCTACTCTACCCCTAACCTACCCGTACCCTACTCTACCCCTACCCCTAACCGGGTGGACCCCTCTGATCCAGGGAGTACCATCCAGGGGTCCACCCTGACCAGGCCTCACCTTGCGGGGGTTCCCGGGGCCGGAGGTCTGGGGCAGGAGAGCCAGGCGCTGGAGGTAGGTCAGCAGGTTTCTGTTCAGCTCCTCCTCCACCGTCTTCACCCTGCTGTCCGCTGGGTCCACGGCCGCCTGGCCCGGCCTGGGGGGGGCGCCATAAACACACCATTCTGTTAACGATCAGCAGACGCCCCCACCCCTACAGACTCACCACACACGTCATTAGGAGCGGGGGGGGGGGGGGGGGGGGGGGGGGTTGAACGCTGATTGGGGATCAAACCCAGAACCTTTTGGCTTACAGTCACCCTAACCACACATTCGTTATTCCCGACATCCTCCTTCAGGACGGCCTGAACCCCGAGGGTGGAGCGGGAACACTGGAACCAGATGGTCCTCCGCCCTGGACCCCGACCCCCTGGACCCCGACCCCCTGGACCCCGACCCCCTACTGACCTGCTGCCGGTGGGGTGGACGGGCCGCTTGTCCGGTGGTCCGGACGGGATCCCCCTCAGTTTGGACAGCTCCTGGGCCAGGACCCGCTGGGTCGCATCGTCCTCCCAGGTCAGACCTGCACCGCACAGAACCCCACACCCCCGGTGAGATGCTACAAGATGCTGGTTTTTACTTTAAACCATGGACCCTACTGGCTCACTAGGAGCTAACAGGACAGCTCACTAGGAGCTAACAGGAGGACAGCTCACTAGGAGCTAACAGGAGGACAGCTCACTAGGAGCTAACAGGACAGCTCACTAGGAGCTAACAGGACAGCTCACTAGGAGCTAACAGGACAGCTCACTAGGAGCTAACAGGACAGCTCACTAGGAGCTAACAGGAGGACAGCTCACTAGGAGCTAACAGGAGGACAGCTCACTAGGAGCTAACAGGACAGCTCACTAGGAGCTAACAGGAGGACAGCTCACTAGGAGCTAACAGGACAGCTCACTAGGAGCTAACAGGACAGCTCACTAGGAGCTAACAGGACAGCTCACTAGGAGCTAACAGGAGGACAGCTCACTAGGAGCTAACAGGAGGACAGCTCACTAGGAGCTAACAGGACAGCTCACTAGGAGCTAACAGGAGGACAGCTCACTAGGAGCTAACAGGACAGCTCACTAGGAGCTAACAGGAGGACAGCTCACTAGGAGCTAACAGGAGGACAGCTCACTAGGAGCTAACAGGAGGACAGCTCACTAGGAGCTAACAGGACAGCTCACTAGGAGCTAACAGGAGGACAGCTCACTAGGAGCTAACAGGAGGACAGCTCACTAGGAGCTAACAGGAGGACAGCTCACTAGGAGCTAACAGGAGGACAGCTCACTAGGATAGCTTACTAGGAGCTAACAGGAGGACAGCTCACTAGGAGCTAACAGGAGGACAGCTCACTAGGAGCTAACAGGAGGACAGCTCACTAGGAGCTAACAGGAGGAAAGCTCACTAGGAGCTAACAGGAGGACAGCTCACTAGGAGCTAACAGGAGGACAGCTCACTAGGAGCTAACAAGAGGACAGCTCATTAGGAGCTAACAAGAGGACAGCTCATTAGGACAGCTTAATAGGAGCTAACAGGAGGACAGCTAGTAAGGACAGCTTACTAGGAGCTAACAGGAGGACAGCTAGTAAGGACAGCTTACTAGGAGCTAACAGGAGGACAGTAATATGTACCGGTAATATTTACTGGTAATATGTACCAGTAATATTTACTGGTAATATGTACCAGTAATATTTACTGGTAATATGTACCGGTAATATTTACGGGTAATATGTACCAGTAATATTTACTGGTAATATGTACCAGTAATATGTGCCGGTAATATTTACTGGTAATATGTACCAGTAATATTTACAGGTGACTTGTGGTTTCACCTCGGCACTGGGGGGGGCGAGGGACACTTTTCAACTGAGCTCTGAATGATCTCAGAATGCACTGCTGCTGCAAGGCCTCACACTAGCACTGACTGAGAGGAGGAGGAGGAGGAGGAGGAGAGGAGGAGGAGGAGTAGAGTATAAGAGAGGGGTAGGGAGGAGGAGGAGGAGGAGGAGGAGGAGGAGGAGGAGGAGGAGGAGGAGGAGGAGGAGGAGGAGGAGAGAGGAAAGGAGTAGAGTATAAGAGAGGGGTAGGGAGGAGGAGGAGGAGGAGGAGGAGGAGGAGGAGGAGGAGGAGGAGGAGGAGGAGAGAGGAAAGGAGTAGAGTATAAGAGAGGGGTAGGGAGGAGGAGGAGGAGGAGGAGGAAAGCAGTAGAGTATACAGTCGGAGGAGAGGGGTAGGGAAGAGGAGGAGAGGGCAATTGATGCTGTGGGCTAATTAAGAGCCAGACAAGTGTGTGTGTGGTCCTGGATTAGTGTGGGCGGTCGAGGGTCTGAATATGTGAAGGCCATTATCCTGGAGAAGAGAGTGGGGGTGGAGGGGGGCGATGAAGGGAGAGAGAGACTGAAAGAGACTATGGTTAATGAGAGAGAGAGAGAGAGAGAGAGACACACACACACACACACCGTTGTGTCCCCACCTGCCAGCTGTGTATTAATCAGACAGAGGGGCGTACGTAGCAGTGAGTGGGGGTGTGTGTGAGACCAGGGTGTGTGTGCTGGAGGAGTGTGTTATTATCACCGAGGGAGGGAGGGAATTCCATTTTAGAAGAGTTTACCATTCTATATTATATAACTCCCCATCAGTAGAGAGAGAGAGAGAGAGAGAGAGAGAGAGAGAGAGAGAGAGAGAGAGAGAGAGAGAGAGAGAGAGAGAGAGAGAGAGAGAGAGAGAGAGAGAGAGAGAGAGAGAGAGAGAGAGAGAGAGAGAGAGAGAGAGAGAGATTGTATTTGTAAGATTAAAATACCTTTTTATCTAACTTTTTTTGTATTCTATATTTATGTTTACACCAACATTTCCTTGGCTTATCGTTGTAACTGCTTTGGCAATGTTTATTTCCCATACCAATAAAGCTCATTTTGAATTTGAATATGCCCAGTGACCTCGGGACTGGAACCCAGAACCCTGGTTCTGCTGGTAAAGTGAGTGTATTGGGAGGACTGCAGTGCCTGCAGCAGTAGATGATTCACGGGTGTTTGTCTCCCCCTGGTGGTCAGCGCTGGTCATAGCAGTTCCTCTGTTCACCCAAACACACTCAGACCATCCCAGAAATGAACCCGCAGAGCTACAGAGAAGTTCTATATGATGTTAGTATTTCAGACCAGGAAACGCTATTCATAGAAGATAAATGATCAAGGATGTTAATGCCTTCAGCTATCCAGTGAGTTAGAGGGGGAATAAAACCCTTATCCCTGGCAGTGTTAGTGCCTTGCTCTACCTACACAGGGAATACAACCCCTAACCATGGCAGTGTTAGTGCCTTGCTGAGTAACACAGGGAATAGAACCCTTATCCCTGCAGTGTTAGTGCCTTGCCTTGAATTAGTAAATATTTGGTGTTGGTGTTGATGAATGAGTGAATGTGTTGGGTGGTGTGGGTGAATGAGTGAATGTGTTGGGTGGTGTGGGTGAATGAGTGAATGTGTTGGGTGGTGTGGGTGAGTAAGTGAATGTGTTGGGTGGTGTGGGTGAATGAGTGAATGTGGATCCATACCTCTGCTGGACAGTTTCTCCAGAAGGAGCCGGAAGCGCTGCACCACGGCTGGAGAAACATCGTAGGTGGAGATCTCCTTCACCGGGATCAAGTGGCACCGCCCAAACATCCCATCTGACACACAACAGGAAGGTAAGTCACACCCTCTTTAAACCAGAGTCACACCGTCTTTAAACCAGAGTCACACCGTCTTTAAACCAGAGTCACACCGTCTTTAAACCAGAGTCACACCGTCTTTAAACCAGAGTCACACCGTCTTTAGACCAGAGTCACACCGTCTTTAAACCAGAGTCACACCGTCTTTAGACCAGAGTCACACCGTCTTTAAACCAGAGTCACACCGTCTTTAGACCAGAGTCACACCGTCTTTAAACCAGAGTCACACCGTCTTTAAACCAGAGTCACACCGTCTTTAGACCAGAGTCACACTGTCTTTAGACCAGACTATATTTTAATCAGAGTCACACCAGACTGGACCACATTAGACCGGATCAGACCAGAATTAACCAGTGTTGATTAGTGGGGGTCTGTCCCTGGTTACCCCCACAGCAACAGTGCAACAGGAACACAGCTGGGTAATGAAACCATTTTAGCCTGCTGCTCTCACATCTGTTGCCATGGCAATGCCCGTGGTGTGTCATCATCCCGGAGTGCTAATCAGGGGTGGTTGTCAGGCGCGACGGAGGAGGATGCCTCTACGTTGCTGTTGTCATGGGGATATGGGGGAATCCTCCATCTTGGTCAGAAGAATGACCTGGGCCACAGTTTCCACATCAAAGTAACTTCTGGATTTAGTGCTCATTCAACTCAATGTGGGCTCCTAGGTGTTATCGATTCATGGACCAGTTGTGCGTGTATTAACACCGGCCCACAACCTTCTGCAGCTATCAGTGACCAGCTCAACGTAACCTTGACGACACGTCCTCACAAGGACTCTTATCAGAGCTCCTGCCCAGCCTACTGGCTACTTGGCTAGCCAAACAGACC
This sequence comes from Lota lota, assembly GCA_026745465.1. Classification (NCBI taxonomy): domain Eukaryota; kingdom Metazoa; phylum Chordata; class Actinopteri; order Gadiformes; family Lotidae; genus Lota; species Lota lota. The sequence goes on from JACYXH010000752.1 coordinate 1,081,030, forward strand.
AGGAAGCTCATAGGCTGGTTCCAGCCCACTGTAGCTCCGAGACAGACAGGCAGACAGACAGGCAGGCAGGCAGACAGGCAGACAGACAGACAGACAGGCAGACAGCTACAATACTGGTGGGCCATGACCACACTGAGCGAATTAAAGAAAGTGAATAAATAAATACTACATTCACATAAATAAATAAATTACATTCACCAGCTGCACGAGGCCCAATATATTGTTGTCATGGCAAATCCACCACAGCGGACGAGGGGGCAGGAAATGACATCATCAGCACCAATCAGAAGATGTGTGTGTGTGTGTGTGTGTGTGTGTGTGTGTGTGTGTGTGTGTGTGTGTGTGTGTGTGTGTGTGTGTGTGTGTGTGTGTGTGTGTGTGTGTGTGTGTGTGTGTGTGTGTGTGTGTGTGTGTCTTACCGTTGACACAGATTTCGTAGGGTGAACACAGCTCATTCTGGAACAAACAGCCTGTTAAAACAGAAGACAAACATGTTAATACAGCAAACATCGCCCGCCTAGCTAACAGCTAGCCATCGTGGCTGCCAGCTGACCAGTCTGTACCGCCTAGCTAACAGCTAGCCATCATGGCTGCCAGCTGACCAGTCTGTACCGCCTAGCTAACAGCTAGCCATCATGGCTGCCAGCTGACCAGTCTGTACCGCCTAGCTAACAGCTAGCCATCATGGCTGCCAGCTGACCAGTCTGTACCGCCTAGCTAACAGCTAGCCATCATGGCTGCCAGCTGACCAGTCTGTACCGCCTAGCTAACAGCTAGCCATCATGGCTGCCAGCTGACCAGTCTGTACCGCCTAGCTAACAGCTAGCCATCATGGCTGCCAGCTGACCAGTCTGTACCGCCTAGCTAACAGCTAGCCATCATGGCTGCCAGCTGACCAGTCTGTACCGGCCAGACAGCGGATCAGTGCATCAGACGGCTCAAATCCCGCCGTTTTCACCACGATTGTCTGAGACAATCTTTGTCGTGGGTGATTGTACGAGCGTACTCCTCCTACCTGTACTCTCGCTGAGGTTGACCCCGTTATGGTTGATCAGGTCTTGACCCCCCCCCGGTCCCAGGTGAACCCCAGTAAGCGGGGTCGCTGGATTCCGTCTACAAACCCGTTTCCGGGAACAGTCAGATCCTACGTGTGATTGGTTTGATCAGTAGAAGGTTTGGAGAGAGCAAAGCGACCTAGATAACCAAACATCTCCTGGAGGAGCTCCCCATGACCCCCCATAGCAACAGCTTGTGAAGCAGGTTGCTAGGCTGCAGCCTCATCACCCCGTGGACCACAGCCAACCCCACGACCTACAGGGGAGAGGGAGCTTTCACAGAAAAACACCACCTTTCCCAGAATGCCTACTGTTCTGGAACAGGTCCTGCATGTCAACAACACAATGTTATCTCTGTTACCATGGGTACGTCTAGGGCAGATAGCGGTCCGGGATCACTGTGTGTGTGTGTGTGTGTGTGTGTGTGTGTGTGTGTGTGTGTGTGTGTGTGTGTGTGTGTGTGTGTGTGTGTGTGTGTGTGTGTGTGTGTGTGTGTGTGTGTGTGTGTGTGTGTGTGTGTGTGTGTGTTCACCACTTGTGGTGGGGGTCACTAAACATGGTGTAGCTTAGCATAGCAGCATTTCTTAGACAACAAACAACTTGTGTTTTTTTTTTACATAAGATAATTGTTTTAGCTTCATACTGATTGAAACGGTGAAAACATTTCTCTCAAAAATAGAATCATAAATAAACATTATTTAGTTACTGACCTAGTATGTTTAAAAGACAGCATTTTCGAGAAAACATGGCTAAGATGTGTAATGACCTCTCAATGGATTGTACCAATACATACTGATATAGTTCTGGAGAGCGAGTCATCACATTAGCTCATGTTTGACTGCCTCTTGGCAGAAGGCCTGTGATTAACGACATACAAACTACAACTGAATTGAATACAAACATGGAGCTTCTGCTAGCCGTGGTGGCTATGCTGTAGCTAACGAGCCAGTTATGTAATACAGAGAGGTGGGCCGTCCTAGAACCTCTACATCCATGATCTACATTCAGTGTCATCAATAGTGGAGCCGCTCTGTCCCTGCGGAGCGTCGGTATGTGATGACGCTCATGGTGCTAGTGATGTGTGCTGACGTGCTGCACGGTGGCATCATCAGTAATCCCGTTCATTATCGACGTTAACGTTACTGCAAAAGGCTTCAGCGGGTTTTATAAAAAATAAAAAATACATGTACAGATGGAGGTGGGTTTATTGGAGTAAAACATGTACTGGTGGAGTATGGCCCCACCAGCTCCATCACACACCACAGTAAAACAGACGTGGTGGAGTATGGCCCCACCAGCTCCATCACACACCACAGTAAAACAGACGTGGTGGAGTATGGCCCCACCAGCTCCATCACACCAGACAGTAAAACAGACGTGGTGGAGTATGGCCCCACCAGCTCCATCACTCGACAGGACTTTAACTGCGAGCTGAATACGCGTCGACCCGCAGTAGCGGCTAGTCCGTTAGCTCATCGTGGAAGCACAACACTGGAGCTCCTTACCGACTCTCCTCTGAGCGGAGGCAGGAGACCAGGCCAGGGACGCCAGTAGGACCAGGGCGAGGGGCAGCGGGTCCATGTCTTCTCTAGTTCTTACTGCGCGTCCATGTCTCGTCGAGGCGTCGAATTGAACAGCGGCTCGGCCGGAGGAGCGGTGCCTGGTCCTAGACAGAGACAGCCGATACAGTGATGAGAAAGCCCGAGATGGAAGCTGGATTCTGGGCGTTGCTTATCGCTCCTCTTCGCCAGCCTCTCCCCGTTCAGCACGGAGGAAGCGAAGCCGAGCCCCGCCCCTCCTGCGAGCTGCGAGCTGCCACCTGCCCCGCTCCGCTCCCGTCACCTGACGTCAAGGAGGAGCGCGTCAACGAGCGCACCTCCAGGAACACTTCGAACATGTGGACAATATGTTACTTAGTCTAAATGTCGACTAAATGTTGTTTTTTTTCTGTCAACGCGTTGGCCCATTTCTTCATCGCACTTATTAGGCTGCCATGGTAATATTGGTAATATTCCCTAAGCATATATATATATATAAATATATATATAGCCAATAGCCAACCTAGGTCTTGACGTTCCTAATGACGTTTATGCTTATATGTTTATGCTTTGATTTTGCAACTTGACCTTTTTATTTTATGATTTAAACATAAATGTGTGCGTACGTCCATGCGTGTGCATGTGCGTGTGTGAGAAAAACATGACCCTCTAGTGGTGATGTCTGGTTTTACAAAATAATAAAACGTTTAACAATTACAAAGGTGTTGAAGAGCTGACTAATTTATTTCAAATATTTAATAATATAAATATTTTACACTGATTGTGTACATTTGTAATGCAAGAAAGACAGACGTCTCGCTGCCTGAAGCACCCAGGCTGTCCTCCTCCTGGCGACCAGCTAACTGTTCCCTGCTACCCTCCCCGCCTCTCCAGTGCCCTGCTCAGGGCCTGGAGGGACCCTGCTCCGCTGGGGCCAGGTCGAGCAGCACCCGCCGACCCCCTCATCATGGAACTCAGAATCTCGTTAGCTTACATTGTGTTCGTTAATGTTCCTCGTCACAGCGTACCGCTCCTATCACAGGAACCAAGAATCAATATGTTCTGGGCTTGTTCAGAATACTGTGTTCATATTACATGTTCACTTATTAAATACAGGTTATATGCGTGCATGTTACAGAAAATGAAATAATGCCCATAGGTCATAAACAAGCACATATGGATTTTATACGAGAACTGGGGGATTCCGAACAGAAATGTAGCTCATGGTTCAACATGTTTGACATACATGTGTAATAAAATGTATCATTTTGGTTATTTCTTAAACAGAATATAGCCTACCCAGATTCTCTCAAAACCCTAAATGAGCATTAAAAACGCCACGGGCAGTTTAACTATCTAAACCTCATATACAATCACTGAACAAATATTGTGAAAATAAAATACAAAATTCTCGCTATAAATGTTATCAAAACCCATTTTAATCTATATCAGAATATTATATTTTCCACGGAGAATGTCAGCCATCTTGTTTGTTTTTGCAGACGGAGACGTGACAGTCACGTGACGTCAACGCAGGACCAAAGAAATGAATAGGCCAATGAAACGTAGGCGTCTCACATTTTTAGCGCCGTTATCGTAAAACGACTAGGACTTCCACTGTGGACCATAGTGACCATAGTGACGTCACTACGTTTAGCCGTGAGACTGGGTCGCTTCCGCTCTCTCTTAGCTTATGTTAGCTTGCTTTTGCCTAACGGCCCCGCCAGCGCTTATTCATAACTGCCGACATTCCCCCCACCGAGGATGAGCATCCCCTCTTAAAAACATATTAATAATAAAACAATAAACAAATAAGAAATAAATAATAATCAATAAAACAAATGTTTCGGCACTGATGCTTTTCGCCACCGGAAATAATACCCATCCCAATGAAACCCCAAATGAAATAGATAACTGCATTTATTAAAACACTGGTAAAAACCTTACAACCACCGGAAGTCGGGACCAGAAACGGAAGTGGCCGAAGTGCTAAATGCAGGATGGCTTATATACTACCAATGCAGTTAATAATAAAATATATAATTATTCTAATAATTATTATAGGCTAATAATTATAACAAATCACGCAGTTGATTATTTTACAAGCTGTAATATGCTAATAAGTATTTTTTTATTACAAAACATTTTTAAATCAATTTAATATTCAAAATTTCACAATTAACATAAGTAAAGAATCCTAACATAAATTGGCTAAAGGAATTATAATTGAAGTCTGCATTAAATTCAACAAAAAATTGCTAAATTCACAACATATACAAGTAATTTCAAGGTATTATAATATTGATGATGAAATAGAAAGACAGAGAAATAACATGACATTTTTACTATAATGCATAATTGTTGTCCATTACAGTAGTTGTAATTGTTGTAAAGTTGTAATGTGTTGAGCGTAAAATAGGAACAAAATGTATTCACAAGGTGTGGCCCTCTTAGCCGTGCTGTGGATAATACAGGCCTGGCCAAAGCACACCATTAAAACAAATATTTAACAAATAACGTCCCAACGTCACGTTTCACCAGTAATTAAGATTAACTCATAAAACATGAACAAACACACTTTTCATTACACACCCTTAAAATACCTTTTAACCCCACTGCATTTTTAAACATTCATTGTTCAGTTGAAGCGTTCATTGTTCATCACCGCTAAAGGCTACAGCTTTACCGGACATTATTTCCTGTCCAATAGCTTCAGGACATTTTCTGCGTCAACAGACAGGCTGTCAAGAGTAGAACTCAAAAACTTGTAAATGGCAGTGAAAGAAAGTAGTGGGATTCCGATAAAAGGAATCCATCTGAAACCTTCCTCTGCTGACGTACCCTTCGAACCACCTGAATGAGAACGCAGCAATGAAGCAACGAGTTCTGTAGTTACCTCCTTTCCAGAACAAGGACTTTTCAAGACTGCCTGTAGATCATGTAGAGGTGTGTTTGTAGCTCTGGAAATTTTCTCCAGCGACTTCTGATCAAGACCAAACCCCCACAAATAGCTTCTAAGAACACCGACCAGAATGCCTAAATCAGCAACAACGGAAAGCCCTGGGATAGGTACAGCTGCTACAGCTGCAGACAGAGAAGCATAGTACTTTATTTGTGAACGGAAAACCTCTTTCTTCTTGTTAATGACGCTTATGCTGATGTTTGGAAGGGCCAAGATCAGAACATCTCTCTTGTGTGAAGGAAGCTCTCTCTCCATGGTCTCTTGGAGGGCGGGGAAGTCGTACGAACTGAGATCAAAACCAGACACCAGGAAGACCTGAGGAGACGCCACACCTTGTTCTTCAAGTCCTGTTGGAAAGGGAATACAGGTACAACTTAATGTGGTCACAATACATGTTTAAACTGTATCAGACTGGGACTCAGAAATAATTCACATTCACCCTAGTAACTGAGAAAAAACAAACCTTGAATGCAGTTTTCCCTGATTTTCTGAAGTGTCTTTTGTTGATCGTACTCCTTCTGGATCCTTTGCTCATCCCATAGATTGTTGTCAATCTTTGAGCGGACAAAGTAGAATTTCTTGCCCATTTTCTTGATCTCCTGAGCCAGCTTGGCATCATTCTCTATGAATTCATCAGCTGATACAATGATGAAAAAATCAAACCTTTCAAACTCAACTAGCTTCAGGTACTGATCAGATGGGACTTTGGTGGTTCCGATTCCCGGGAGATCCCATAATGTAACATTTGGGAACTTTGGATGTGGGTAAGGCGTAGGCTTCATGGTTCGTTCCACAGCATCAGAACAGGCCGCTCCATCATCCATCTGGTCTATTCCCCTGAAGGCATTTACAAATGTGGACTTTCCAACTCCACGCTCTCCTGTGATAGCAATATGCAGTTGGACATTTTTGGTATCTATCGATTCCTTGGCACTCCTATAAGAATAACAAAAACAGAATTCAGTGTTTATTCACTTTCTTGCCTGGGAGGTTAGTTGAACTCAAGCCTTTGAATTTAAACACGACTGTTATCACACAGGAGAAGTGTGCATAGTGTAATGGGCCATCACACAGCTGCAATCACACAGTGGGAAACATTCAACTACACTGAACCACAGACATGGTTCAAGGGTTAGCTCAGGAGGTTACTACAACTAACCAGACTACAACTAACCAGACTACAACTAACCAGACTACAACTAACCAGACTACAACTAACAAGACTACAACTAACCAGAATACAACTAATCAGACTACAACTAACCAGACTACAACTAATCAGACTACAACTAACAAGACAACAACTAACCAGACTACAACTAACCAGACTACAACAAACAAGACTACAACCAACCAGACTACAACTAATCAGCAGACTAACACAAGCAGTACCAAGACTAACTAATTAATGTAATCTATCGATTATTAATACATTAGTGTACATAATCTATTAGTGATTATTAATACATTAGAGTACATTAATCTACTAGTGATTATTAATACATTAGTGTACATTAATCTAGTAGTGATTATTAATATAATAGTGTACATTAATCTAGTAGTGTGTACTAATACATTAGTTTAGATGAATATAGTAGTGTGTTTATTATTTATTTCAATTGTATTACTTGTTTAATCCTCATTGTTACACGTGCTTACTTGTTTTTACTTTGTTTATGAAGATCATATTGTTCTAGTTTCCTTCCCTGGATAGATAATGAGCTAGTATAGAAGCCACCATCCCTCTTAAAGGAAATGTCCAACAGTTGACCTTTATTTTACTTGAACTGTTGTTAGGTTTCCTTAAGGCTGAGATGAAGGACTTCAAACGTTAGAGTAAGATGATAAACCCATCAACAGTCACAGTGACCACCTCACAACTAAGGCGCAGTGACACGAAGCAATGACGTCAAATAGAATGCATATCATTACCAACCACAAGATGGCGCTGAGGGGCAGCCAGAACCATCCCTTTATTCTGAACAATAACAGGCGGGGGGAGAGAACATATAACAGTAGAAACAATGTTCTCTTGCTGTGTTTACTCTGAACCTCTTTGATAAATACTCAATTCGCTGAAAAGGAAATTCCCCACTTAAAATAAAATAAGAAATACAAATGGATCAATTTTGAAGGAACCAGCCGTTGCCACGTTCCTCTTCCTACCTGTTGGTGTTCTGGCGGCCATCTTCCCCAGGCGGATCACCCGGGGGGGTCGCTCCCCCCGCCGCGCCTTCCTCTGACATACTGCAGCTGACGGCCTGGACACACACATACAAAGGCACGCGCAGACACAGACACAGACACAGACAGACAGACAGACAGACAGACAGACAGACAGACAGACAGACAGACAGACAGACAGACAGACAGACAGACAGACAGACAGACAGACAGACAGACAGACAGACAGACAGACAGACAGACAGACAGACAGACAGACAGACAGACAGACAGACAGACAGACAGACAGACAGACAGACAGACAGACAGACAGACAGACAGACAGACAGACAGACAGACAGACAGACAGACAGACAGACAGACAGACAGACAGACAGACAGACAGACAGACAGACAGACAGACAGACAGACAGACAGACAGACAGACAGACAGACAGACAGACAGACAGACACACACACACACACACACTTCAGTCATCTATCGGTGATCTACAGCCCTCAAGGTGCTGGCAGTAGGCGTGTAGGCCCGTTTGTGTTGCAGTGCTGAAAGTCAGCCTACCGTAACACTATAAAGATCCGTTGTTGTATTTCTTTACAGAGTGCACATCAAGCTTACACCTTGTTCTTTTTCCGTTACTTTTTGAATAGTTTCTCTTCCAAACTTTGAAGTAAGCCATTTCGGCAGCGCTGCGTGTTCCTACCGCAGGCCTGCGGGCCCCCGGGCCTCAGGATAAAGCTCAAGCAGAGCAACAAAGTCTCTGCTTCAGTCAGCCTATGCCTTCAGTTGGACTTTAGCTTCAAGCATCTCCAGAAAGCAGTGGGAACCAAACGTAAGACAACAATAGAGCCAGCAGCGAGTTCAATGTTAGATACTTTACCTTCCTTCGTCTTCGTGGAGGGCTGTGTGGTCCAAGTTAGAGTGAAACTAAACTCGTCTTTGTTTTAGGGCATGGTGTAAAAATGGACTTTGGATCGTCGTGTCAGACGGTTAGATAATAAAGCTTTTATTATCATTAATGTAGCCTACCAAGGCCGTAGCTATATATATGGTGGGGGGGGGGGGGGGGGGGAGGGCACATCCTCCAATATTCAAATATGCTCAAAATGTCCCCCCAAATAAATTGATAAAATACACACACACATATATATATATACACACAATTTTACATTTTTAACAGTCTATAACCTACACCTTATAGCCTTACACCGTCAGCTTCAAACACAGAAGCTGAACAGAGAGGGAGAGAGTGTGAGAGAGATGGGGGGGGGGGGGGGGGGGGGTAGAGAGAGAGAAAGGGAGATAGAGGTTTGGATCGTCATGTCGCAGTTAGATATTAAAGCTTACAGAATTATTATTAATGTAGCCGACGTAAACACAGAAATATGTACTCGAATGGCCACGGAAGAATTTAAAACCGGAAAGATTATTTGTTCTTATAATTTTCCTTTGTTGGAATTCCTACTTAAGTCTTACCAAATATGCATGCATTGCTATGAAGGCAGATATAGATCATTCATAAAATGATCAAATCAAATAGTTTTACACAAACTCCACCGTATTCTTGTTCAACGTGTCCCTAGGTACCTGTGATGATTTAAGTTGTTTTACTGTTTGACGTTTTAATAAGTAGATGTAAACTCATCCCCAATATGCATGTATTACTATATAGGCAGATAAAAAAGATAAAAAATCTGCCATAGAGACGCAGGTTCAAGTCCCGCTAATGTTGGTCATTTTGTTACACAAAGATGACACGTCAATTTAAACATTGTCATGTAAGTTAATGTATCTCTGTCTATTTCAACATTGTCATGTAAGTTAATGTATCTATCTCTGTCTATTTGAACATTGTCATGTAAGTTAATGTATCTGTCTGTCTATTTGAACATTGTCATGTAAATCAATGTATCTATCTCTGTCTATTTGACATGTTTAATGTCAAATATAAATCCGACCATCTATAGCACGTGCCTAGGAGGTGGTACTTCAAGACAAGCCAAGTAACTTTCAACGTTTTTCACATGGTACTGAAAAGAGTTTCAAGGCCCTTTTGGTTCCAACTCTCCCCCTTCACACGGGGTGGGAGGGACCTTTTGTGGGAGCCCCCTTCTAGGAGAGCGTTTGAGCTGGGACTCAAACCTGAGCCTGTGGAGGCTGGAGGGCTGTGTGGTCCAAGTTAGAGTGAAACTAAACTCGTCTTTGTTTTAGGGCATGGTGTAAAAATGGACTTTGGATCGTCGTGTCAGACGGTTAGATAATAAAGCTTTTATTATCATTAATATAGCCTACCAAGGCCGTAACTATATATATGGTGGGGGGGGGGGGGGGGGGGGGGGGGGGGGGGCAGAGAGAGAAAGGGAGAGATAGAGGTAGAGAGACACAACTCAAAGAGAGATGCAGTGTGTGTGTGTGAAAATTACACTACCCCAGACCACCTAACAACACTCATTCAGACACACACACACACACACACACACACACACACACACACACACACACACACACACACACACACACACACACACACACACACACACACACACACACACACACACACACACACACACACACACACACACACACACACACACACACACACACACACACACACACACACACACACACACACACCAGTCATCTATCGGTGATCTACAGCCCTCAAGGTGCTGGCAGTAGGCGTGTAGGCCCGTTTGTGTTGTAGTGCTGAAAGTCAGCCTACCGTAACACTATAAAGATCCGTTGTTGTATTTATTTACAGAGTGCACATCAAGCTTACACCTTGTTCTTTTTCCGTTACTTTTTGAATCGTTTCTCTTCCAAACTTTGAAGTAAGCCATTTCGGCAGCGCTGCGTGTTCCTACCGCAGGCCTGCGGGCCCCCAGGCCTCAGGATAAAGCTCAAGTAGAGCAACAAAGTCTCTGCTTCAGTCAGCCTATGCCTTCAGTTGGACTTTAGCTTCAAGCATCTCCAGAAAGCAGTGGGAACTAAACGTAAGACAACAATAGAGCCAGCAGCGAGTTCAATGTTAGATACTTTACCTTCCTTCGTCTTCGTGGAGGGCTGCTGTTGTTCTGTCAAAGTGAAAGTGAGCTCGCGCTTCTTAGGGGCGTGGTTTAAGTGAAAGTAAGCTCGCGCTTCTTAGGGGCGTGGTTTAAGACTCATGTCGCAGTTAGATATTAAAGCTTACATTATTATTATTAATGTAGCCGACGTAAACTCAGAAATATGTACTCGAGTTTAAACTCGAATTTAAAACGGGAAAGCTTTTTCTAATTATTTTCCTTTGTTGAAATTACTACTTAAGTCTTACCCAATATGCACGCATTGCTATGAAGGCAGATATAGATCATTCATAAAATGATCAAATCAAATAGTTTTTTTTACAAACTCCAACATATTTTTTTAAACATTTGTTTTATTGATTATTATTAAAATAATACATTTTATAATTATTATAATAATTATTTTAGGCTAATAATTATGATTTTACAAGCTATAATATGGTAGTATTTTTTATTACAAAACCTTTTGAATTCAATTTAATATTCAAAATTTCACCATTGACATAAGAAAATAATCCTAACATAAATTGGCTAAAGGAATTATAATTGAAGTCTGCCTTAAATTAAAAATAAATTGCTAATTTCACAACATATACAAGTAATTTCAAAGTATTATGATATTGATAATGAAATAGAAAGACTGAGAAATAACATGTAATTTTTACTATAATGCATAATTGTTATCCGTGACAGTAGTTGTAATTGTTGTAAAGTTGTAATGTGTTGAGCGTAAAATAGGAACAAAATGTATTCACACTGTGTGGCCCTCTTAGCCGTGATGTGGATAATACAGGCCTGGCCAAAGCACACCATTAAAACAAATATTTAACAAATTACTTCCCAACGTCACGTTTCACCAGTAATTAAGATTAACTCATAAAACATGAACAAACACACTTTTCATTACACACCCTTAAAATACCTTTTAACCTCACTGCATTTTTAAGCATTCATTGTTCAGTTGAAGCGTTCATTGTTCATCACCGCTAAAAGCTAAAGCATTACCGGACATTAATTCCTGTACAATAGCTTCAGGACATTTTCTGCGTCAACAGACAGGCTGTCAAGAGTAGAACTCAAAAACTTGTAAATGGCAGTGAAAGAAAGTCCGGCCGCTAATGGGATTCCGATAAAAGGAATCCATCTGAAACCTTCCTCTGCTGCCATACACACCGCAACAACTGACAGAGAACGCAGCAATGAAGCAACGAGTTCTGTAGTTACCTCCTTTCCAGAACAAGGACTTTTCATGAATGCCTGTAGATCATGTAGAGGTGTTTTTGTAGCTCTGGAAATTCTCTCCAGCGACTTTTGATCAAGACCAAACCCCAACAAATAGCTTCTAAGAACACCGACCAGAATGCCTAAATCAGCAACAACGGAAAGCCCTGGGATAGGTACAGCCGCTGCAGCTGCAGACAGAGAAGCAAAGTACTTTATTTGTGAACGAAAAACCTCTTTCTTCTTGTTAATGACGCTTATGCTGACGCTTAGAATGGCCAAGGTCAGAACATCTCTCTTGTGTGAAGGAAGCTCTCTCTCCATGGTATCATGGAAGGCGGGGAAGTCGTACGAACTGAGATCAAAACTATTCACCAGGAAGACCTGAGGAGACGCCACACCTTGTTCTACAAGTCCTGTTGGAAATGGAATACAGGTAGAACTTAATGTGGTCACAATACATGTTTAAACTGTACTGTATCGGACTGGGACTCAGAAATAATTCACATTCACCCTAGTAACTGAGAAAAAGCAAACCTTGAATGCAGTTTTTCCAGATTTTCCGAAGTGTCTTTTCTTGATCGTACTCCTTCTGGATCCTTTGCTCAGCACGTAGATTGTTGTCAATCTTTGAGAGGACAAAGTAGAATTTCTTGCCCATTTTCTTGATCTCCTGAGCCAGCTTGGCATCATTCTCTCTGAAGCGATCAGCTGATACGAGGATGAAAAAATCAAACCTTTCAAACTCAACTAGCTTCAGGTACTGATCAGATGGGAATTGGGGGGTTCCGATTCCCGGGAGATCCCATAATGTAACATTTGGGCATTTTGGATGTGGGTAAGGCTTAGGCGTCATGGTGGTTTCCACAGCATCAGAACAGGCCGCTCCATCATCCATCTGGTCTATTCCCCTGAAGGCATTTACAAATGTGGACTTTCCAACTCCACTCCCTCCTGTGATAGCAATATGCAGCTGGACATTTTTGGTATCTATCGATTCCTTGGCACTCCTATAAGAAAAACAAAAACAGAATTCAGTGTTTATTCACTTTCTTGCCTGGGAGGTTAGTTGAACTCAAGCCTTTGAATTTAAACACGACTGTTATCACACAGGAGAAGTGTGCATAGTGTAATGGGCCATCACACAGCTGCAATCACACAGTGGGAAACATTCAACTACACTGAACCACAGACATGGTTCAGAGGTCAGCTCAGGAGGTTACTACAACTAACCAGACTACAACAAACCAGACTACAACTAACCAGACTATAACTAACAAGGCTACATCTAACCAAACTACAACTAACAATACTACAACTAACAAGGCTACAATCAACCAGACTACAACTAACCAGACTACAACTAACCAGATAACAACTAACAAGACTACAACTAACCAGACTACAACTAACCAGACTACAACTAACCAGACTACAACTAATCAGACTACAACTAATAAGACTACAACTAACCAGACTATAACTAACCAAACTACAACTAACAAGACTACAACTAACCAGACTACAACTAACAAGACTACAACTAACAAGACTACAACTAACCAGACTACAACTAACAAGGCTACAACTAACAAGACTACAACTAATCAGACTACAACTAACCAAACTACAACTAACAAGGCTAAAACTAACAAGGCTACAACTAACCAGACTACAACTAACAAGGCTACAACTAACCAGACTACAACTAACAAGGCTACAACTAACTAGACTACAAAAAAACAGACTACAACTAAACACTCACCTCTGCTCAGATGAAGGATTCCCAGGTGTAAATCTAACTGGTTGTTCCATAGACCTGCGTCTCCTCATGGATCCGCTGGGTCCCTGACCTGGTAACCTGTAACAGTTCAGAGTTTAGAACAAGTTCACAGAACCAGGTTGTCCTAAATAACTTGTTGACTTGGTTAAAAGGCAGGAACAAAAGGGAAAGAGCTGCAGTCAAAAGCCCACGGCTACGCTAAGTTACTGATCTGAACTAGCTAACACACAGGCTGCCGTGGTAACAGAGATGATAACAGACTATATGAAGTAACATGGGGCTAACTAACCAGACTAGACTAACCAGACTAGAACTAACCAGACTAAACTAACCAGACTAGGACTAACCAGACTAGAACTAACAAGACTACAACTAACCAGACTAGGCTACCCAGACTAGGACTAACCAGACTAGAATACCCAGACTAGAACAAACCAGACTAGACTAACCAAACTAGGACTAACCAGACTAGACTACCCAGACTACAACTAACCAGACTACAACTAACCAGGCTAGAACTAATCAGCAGACTAACACAAGCAGTACCAAGACTAACTAATTAATCTACTAGTGTGTACTAATACATTAGTGTACATTAATCTAGTAGTGATTATTAATATATTAGTGTACATTAATCTAGTAGTGATTATTAATACATTAGTGTACATTAATCTAGTAGTGATTATTAATACATTAGTGTACATTAATCTAGTAGTGATTATTAATACATTAGTGTACATTAATCTAGTAGTGTGTACTAATACATTAGTGTACATTAATCTAGTAGTGATTATTAATACATTAGTGTACATTAATCTAGTAGTGATTATTAATACATTAGTGTACATTAATCTAATCTATTGATTATTAATACATTAGTGTACATTAATCTAGTAGTGTGTACTAATACATTAGTGTACATTAATCTAGTAGTGATTATTAATACATTAGTGTACATTAATCTAGTAGTGATTATTAATACATTAGTGTACATTAATCTAGTAGTGTGTACTAATACATTAGTCTAATTAATGTAGTAGTGTGTTTATTATTTATTTATATTTTATTACTTGTTTAATCATCATTGTTACACGTGCTTACTTGTTTTTACTTTGTTCATGAAGATCATATTGTTCTAGTTTCCTTCCCTGGATTGATAATGATCTAGTATAGAAGCCACCATCCCTCTTAAAGGAAATGTCCAACAGTTGACCTTTATTTTACTTGAACTGTTGTTAGGTTTCCTTAAGGCTGAGATGAAGGACTTCAAACGTTAGAGTAAGATGATAAATCCATCAACAGTCACAGTGACCACCTCACAACTAAGGCGCAGTGACACGAAGCAATGACGTTAAATAGAATGTATATCATTACCAACCACTAGATGGCGCTGAGGGGCAGCCAGTACCATCCTTTATTCTGAGCAATAACAGGCGGGGGGAGAGAACATATAACAGTAGAAACAATGTTCTCCTGCTGTGTTTACTCTGAACCTCTTTGATAAACCCCCAATTCGCTTGGAAGGAAAATGCACACTTAAAATAAAATCAGAAATACAAATGGATCCATTTTGAAGAAAGCAGCCAGAGCCACGTTCCTCTTCCTACCTGTTGGTGTTCTGGCGGCCATCTTCCCTAGACGGATCACCTGACACACACACACACACACACACACACACACACACACACACACACACACACACACACACACACACACACACACACACACACACACACACACACACACACACACACACACACACACACACACACACACACACACACACACACACACACACACACACACACACACACACACATCTATCGGTGATCTACAGCCCTCAAGGTGCTGGCAGTAGGCGTGTAGGCCCGTTTGTGTTGCAGTGCTGAAAGTCAGCCTACCGTAACACTATAAAGATCCGTTGTTGTATTTCTTTACAGAGTGCACATCAAGCTTACACCTTGTTATTTTTCTGTTACTTTGTGAATCGTTTCTCTTCCAAACTTTGAAGTAAGCCATTTCGGCAGCGCTGCGTGTTCCTACCGCAGGCCTGCGGGCCCCCGGGCCTCAGGATAAAGCTCAAGTAGAGCAACAAAGTCTCTGCTTCAGTCAGCCTATGCCTTCAGTTGGACTTTAGCTTCAAGCATCTCCAGAAAGCAGTGGGAACTAAACGTAAGACAACAATAGAGCCAGCAGCGAGTTCAATGTTAGATACTTTACCTTCCTTCGTCTTCGTGGAGGGCTGCTGTTGTTCTGTTAAAGTGAAATGAAGCTCGCGCTTCTTAGCGCGTGGTTAATGTTCTGTTAAAGTGAAATTAAGCTCGTGCTTCTTAGGGGCGTGGTTAATGTTCTGTTAAAGTGAAATTAAACTCGCGCTTCTTAGGGCGTGGTTAACGTTCTGTTAAAGTGAAATTAAGCTCGCGCTTCTTAGGGCGTGGTTAATGTTCTGTTAAAGTGAAATTAAGCTCGCGCTTCTTAGGGCGTGGTTAATGTTCTGTTAAAGTGAAATTAAGCTCGCGCTTCTTAGGGCGTGGTTAATGTTCTGTTAAAGTTAAATTAAGCTCGCGCTTCTTAGGGCGTGGTTTGAGACTCAAGTCGCAGTTAGATATTAAAGCTTACATTATTATTAATGCAGCCGACGTAAACTCAGAAATATGTACTCAAATTTAAACTCGAATTTAAAACGGGAAAGCTTTTTCTAATTATTTTCCTTTGTTGAAATTCCTACTTAAGTCTTACCCAATATGCACGCATATTGGCTATGAAGGCAGATATAGATCATTCATAAAATGATCAAATCAAATAGTTTTTTACAAACTCCACCGTATTCTTTTAAAACATTTGTTTTATTGATTATTATTAAAATAATAAATTATATTATTATTATAATAATTAGTATAGGCTAATAATTATAACAAATCACGCAGTTGATGATTTTACAAGCAATAATATGCTAATAAGTATTTTTTTTTATTACAAAGCCTTTTGAATTCAATTTAATATTCAAAATGTCACAATTAACATAAGAAAATAATCCTAACATAAATTGGCTAAAGGAATTATAATTGAAGTCTGCCTTAAATTAAAAATAAATTGCTAATTTCACAACATATACAAGTAATTTCAAGGTATTATGATATTGATGATGAAATAGAAAGACTGAGAAATAACATGTAATTTTTTTCTATAATGCAGAATTGTTATCCGTTACAGTAGCTGTAATTGTTGTAAAGTTGTAATGTGTTGAGCGTAAAATAAGAACAAAATGTATTCACATGGTGTGGCCCTCTAAGCCGTGCTGTGGATAATACAGGCCTGGCCAAAGCACACCATTAAAACAAATATTTAACAAACAACTTCCCAACGTCACGTTTCACCAGTAATTAAGATTAACTCATAAAACATGAACAAACACACTTTTCATTACACACCCTTAAAATACCTTTTAACCCCACAGCATTTTCAAACATTAATTGTTCAGTTGAAGCGTTCATTGTTCATCACCGCTAAAGGCTAAAGCATTACCGGACATTATTTCCTGTCCAATAGCTTCAGGACATTTTCTGCGTCAACAGACAGGCTGTCAAGAGTAAAACTCAAAACCTTGTAAATGGCAGTGAAAGAAAGTCCGGCCGCTAATGGGATTCCGATAAAAGGAATCCATCTGAAACCTTCCTCTAATGCCATACACATCGCAACAACTGACAGAGAACGCAGCAATGAAGCAACGAGTTCTGTAGTTATCTCCTTTCCAGAACAAGGACTTTTCAAGACTGCCTGTAGATCACAAAGAGGTGTGTTTGTAGCTCTGGAAATTTTCTCCAGCGACTTTTGATCAAGACCAAACCCCAACAAATAGCTTCTCAGAACACCGACCACAATGCCTAAATCAGCAGCAACAGAAAGCCCTGGGATAGGTACAGCCGCAGACAGAGAAGCATAGTACTTTATTTGTGAACGGAAAATCTCTTTCTTCTTGTTAATGACGCTTATGCTGATGTTTGGAAGGGCCAAGATCAGAACATCTCTCTTGTGTGAAGGCATCTCTCTCTCCATGGTCTCTTGGAGGGCGGGGAAGTCGTACGAACTGAGATCAAAACTTTTCACCAGGAAGACCTGAGGAGATGCCACACCTTGTTCTTCAAGTCCTGTTGGAAAGGGAATACAGGTAGAACTTAATGTGGTTACAATACATGTTTAAACTGTACTGTATCGGACTGGGACTCAGAAATAATTCACATTCACCCGAGTAACTGAGAAAAAACAAACCTTGAATGCAGTTTTCCCTGATTTTCTGAAGTGTCTTTTGTTGATCGCACTCCTTCCGGCATCTTTGCTCATCACGTAGATTGTTGTCAATCTTTGAGCGGACAAAGTAGAATTTCTTGCCCATTTTCTTGATCTCCTGAGCCAGCTTGGCATCATTCTCTTTGAAGCCATCAGCTGATACGAGGATGAAAAAATCAAACCTTTGAAACTCAACTAGCTTCAGGTACTGATCAGATGGGAAGTTGGTGGTTCCGATTCCCGGGAGATCCCATAATGTAACATTTGGGAACTTTGGATGTGGGTAAGGCGTAGGCTTCATGGTTCCTTCCATACGACCATCAGAATGGGCTGCTCCATCATCCATCTGGCCTATTCCCCTGAAGGCATTTACAAATGTGGACTTTCCGACTCCACGCTCTCCTGTGATAGCAATATGCAGTTGGACATTTTTCGTATCTATCAACTCCTTGGCACTCCTATAAGAATAAAGAAAACAGAATTCAGTGTTTATTCACTTTCTTGCCTGGGAGGTTAGTTGAACTCAAGCCTTTGAATTTAAACACGACTGTTATCACACAGGAGAAGTGTGCATAGTGTAATGGGCCATCACACACCTGCAATCACACAGTGGGAAACATTCAACTACACTGAACCACAGACATGGTTCAAGGGTTAGCTCAGGAGGTTACTACAACTAACCAGACTACAACTAACCAGACTACAACTAACCAGAGTACAACTAACCAGACTACAACTAACAAGGCTACAACTAACCAGAGTACAACTAACCAGACTACAACTAACAAGGCTACAACTAACAAGACTACAACTAACCAGACTACAACTAACCAGACTACAACTAACCAGATTACAACTACCCAGATTACAACTAACCAGACTACAACTAACAAGACTACAACTAACAAGACTACAACTAACAAGACTACAACTAACCAGACTACAACTAACCAGACTACAACTAACAAGACTACAACTAACCAGACTACAACTACCCAGACTACAACTAACCAGACTACAACTAACAAGACTACAACTAACCATACTACAACTAACCAGACTACAACTAACCAGGCTAGAACTAATCAGCAGACTAACACAAGCAGTACCAAGACTACCTAATTAATCTAGTAGTGTGTACTAATACATTAGTGTACATTAATCTAGTAGTGATTATTAATACATTAGTGTACATTAATCTAATAGTGATTATTAATACATTAGTGTACATTAATCTAGTAATGTGTAGTAATACATTAGTCTAGATTAATGTAGTAGTGTGTTTAATATTTATTTCTATTTTATTACTTGTTTAATCATCATTGTTACACGTGCTTACTTGTTTTTACTTTGTTTATGAAGATCATATTGTTCTAGTTTCCTTCCCTGTATAGATAATGATCTAGTATAGAAGCCACCATCCCTCTTAAAGGAAATGTCCAACAGTTGACCTTTATTTTACTTGAACTGTTGTTAGGTTTCCTTAAGGCTGAGATGAAGGACTTCAAACGTTAGAGTAAGATGATAAATCCATCAACAGTCACAGTGACCACCTCACAACTAAAGCGCAGTGACACGAAGCAATGACGTTAAATAGAATGCATATCATTACCAACCACAAGATGGCGCTGAGGGGCAGCCAGTACCATCCTTTATTCTGAGCAATAACAGGCGGGGGGAGAGAACATATAACAGTAGAAACAATGTTCTCCTGCTGTGTTTACTCTGAACCTCTTTGATAAATACTCAATTTACTTGGAAGGAAAATGCCCACTTAAAATAAAATAAGAAATACAAATGGATCCATTTTGAAGAAAGCAGCCAGAGCCACGTTCCTCTTCCTACCTGTTGGTGTTCTGGCGGCCATCTTCCCCAGGCGGATCACCCGGGGGGGTCGCTCCCCCCGCCGCGCCGTCCTCTGACATACTGCAGCTGACGGCCTGGACACACACACACACACACACACACACACACACACACACACACACACACACACACACACACACACACACACACACACACACACACACACACACAAAGACACACACACACACACACACACACACACACACACACACACACTTCAGTCATCTCTCGGTGATCTACAGCCCTCAAGGTGCTGGCAGTAGGCGTGTAGGCCCGTTTGTGTTGTAGTGCTGAAAGTCAGCCTACCGTAACACTATAAAGATCCGTTGTTGTATTTCTTTACAGAGCGCACATCAAGCTTACACCTTGTTCTTCGTGGAGGGCTGTGTGGTCCAAGTTAAAGTGAAACCAAGCTCGTCTTTGTTTTAGGCGTGGTTTGAAAATGGACTTTTGAGAGTCGTGGCCGTGTGTGTGTGTGTGTGTGTGTGTGTGTGTGTGTCGGTGTGTGTGTGCCCGTGTGTGTGTGTGTGTGTGTGCGTGTGTCGGTGTGTGTGTGTCGGTGTGTGTGTGTCGGTGTGTGTGTGTGTGTCGGTGTGTGTACCCAGTGCAATGCATCATGGACGATGAAAGTCTTCATCCTTGATTAAGAGTAAAGTTACGTTATGAGCGATCCAGACTAAACGTATAATCATACACTTATAAGATAAATCCTTACCACCTCAGAGAAAGCTCCCACACTGGAGAGGGATGTCAGGGTTACAGCTAAAGATGAAAACTTAAACGTGTGACAAAGACGTACGTTTTTAACTATGGGAGTGAGTATTTTAAAAGTTACTGTTTCATCGTTGGCAGCAATATACTTGGTCTTTTACTATCAAATAACGTTAACCCAACGTAATACAACCTAATTTAAAGGGACCATTTAAAAATAAAAACAGGGACAGTGCAGGTGAGATTTCATCAAGATGCTAGCTGGATATTAGCCAAACTATCAAAAGCTAATCCAAAATCATATCGGCACCCCTAGACTGTCGTCACGGCAACCACTTTGGGAAAGCCCATGTTGTAGGGGAGACTGTCTGGCACTGCATCTAATTTTCTCACTGGGAAGTGAGAAAATAAACACACCTGTTCCTGAACCAGATCCTAGACAGTATAAACATACCTAAAAACACCTGTTCCTGAACCAGATCCTAGACAGTATAAACACACCTAAAAACACCTGTTCCTGAACCAGATCCTAGTATAAACACCCCTGATCCTGAAGCAGATCCTAATATAAACACACCTGGTCCTAAACCAGATTCTAGAGAGTGTAAACACACCTGATCCTGAACTAGATCCTAGACAATATAAACACACCTGATCTTGAACCAGATCCTAGTATAAACACCCCTGATCCTGGAGCAGATCCTAATATAAACACACCTTATCCTAAACCAGATCCTAGAGAGTGTAAACACACCTGATCCTGAACAACTCCTAGTATAATCACCCCTGATCCTGAACCAGATCCTAGTATAAACACCCCTGATCCTGAACCAGATCCCAGACAATATAAACACACGTGATCCTGAACCAGATCCTAGTATAAACACACCTGATCCTGAACCACTCCTAGTATAAACACCCTGATCCTGAACTAGATCCTAGTATAATCATCCCTGATCCTGAACCAGATCCTAGTATAAACACACCTGATCCTGAACCAGATCCTAGTATAAACACACCTGATCCTAAGCCAGATCCTAGTATAAACACACCTGATCCTAAGCCAGATCCTAGTATAAACACACCTGATCCTAAGCCAAATCCTAGTATAAACACACCTGATCCTGAAGCAGCACCTAAAGAGGGAGAACGATGAGAACGATGAACAACATTACATCAGAAATTAAAGTCTAGTAGTGTTCCGTTTTCTGAAGTGGAAAAACCGACTAAGCATATTGCAACGGAAACACATTTGATTTGTTAAAAACCCATGTTGCACAAAAAAAAACATTGACCTTTAAACCAGTACAGGAACAAAGTTCAAACCAGAAGAATGCAGTAGAAAGCAGTAGAATACAATGCTCTTTAAACCAGTACAGAGACCAAGTTTAAACCAGTAGAATGCATTAGAAACCAGTAGAACACAGGATCTAGTCTAGCTTGAAGGTTGTATAATGTTCTGCAGTGGGTGAATTACAGCATTCAGGGGAGCTCATTCTTCCTGCAGTCGAAAGTGTCATCAACCCTAACCGGGTGGCCCCCGAATGACACCCCGAATGACACCCCGAATGACATCTGTACGGCCCCCCACCCCCGAATGGGGTGGGGGGCCGTACAGATGTCATTTATTGTATTCGGCCCTCTGGTTTATTTAGTTTCACTTTCCGCCCTAAGGTATATTTCACTTGACATTCCCACATTTTTCCTCTGCTGGCTACCGTATTTAGACGGCCATTTAATCACCACAGCAACCGTTCGTGCCGCACGGGACAACAATGTTGTCACAGGTAGTTTTATTTTTTTGCCTCCCTAGCTCGATAATTTTCATTATTATTTTCAGAGGAAATGTCAAAAATGTATCATGAGTGCCGGGTGTTCAACAAAACAATGGACTGATACATTTTTTTTTCAATGCAAGGACAACGCAATTTGTCTGATATGCCAAGAATCGGTAGCGGTTTTCAAGGATTACAATTTGCACAGACATTTTGAGACAAAACACAAAGATAAATATGGTAACCTGCAAGCACAAGTGTGGACAGACAAGAAACTAAGGGGTGGGCTAGCTACACAGCAGAACACATGTTTAAGACAAGCTCAGCAGAACCAGTCATGCCTGCGGGCTAGCTGTCGCGTGGTGAGAGACTAATAGCTAAGAACGGAAAGGCCTTCACCGAAGGTGAGTTCGTAAAACAGTGTTTAGCCGCAATCACAGAGGAGGTACGTCCAGATAAAAAAGATGCCCTGTGTTCTGTGAGTTTATCGGCAAGAACAATTACATTAATTATAATTAATAATAATTAGTAATTGTACAATTAATTTGAGTAATTGTACAATTAATTGTAGTAATTGTTAATACAATTAGATAATTGAAGAGACGGGAGCCAACGTGCACAATCAGTTGCAAGATAAATCTAAAAACTTAGTTTTTTTCTTGCTTGCACTTGACGAAAGCAACAATATTAAAGATCCCGCACAGCTGTTAATGTTTATTCGAGGAGTAGATGGACTAATTTCGAGGTTTCCGAAGTGCTTGCAGCACTACAAAGCCTCAACGCACAACAAACAACAACGACTGGCAGAGACATGTTTGACAAGGTTTGTCAAACCATTGGAGACTTCACGTCCCCATTGACCCTGTTTGTGCCGGACGGCGCTGAGAAGGGCCCGGAGTGTCTGGTCACACAGAACCGCAGAACGTTGAACTGAACTGCTTCAAAGGCAACACTGACTTTCACTTCTGCTCACATTTGGTTTCAGTTCCCAGTTTGGTTCTTTGTTGAGCATCAGATTGACCTCCGCTGCACTTGACCGTTCCTCTGAAGTGTGTGCAAGTTCATCAAAGTAAGTGACTTTTAACTTATTATTATATGTACTGTATATATATTTATTTATTAATTTATAAATAAAGAGTGATTAAACAATTATCCTCATTAGATTCTATGCATTCTCAAGCATCAATCAACATAGAACACATAGATACACATATATATATGTATCTATGTCTATATATGTATATATATATACACACATATCTATGTATACATGTTTAAACACACATATATATAAGATATATATATACATAGATACATATATATGTCTCTAACTATCTATCTATCTATCTATCTATCTATCTATCTATCTATCTATCTATGTGTATGTATACATACATATATTTGTGTATATATATGTATGTATATATATATACATAGATACATATATATGTCTGTATCTATATATATATATGTGTATGTATATCTACATATATTTGTGTGTATATAGATATGTATATAGATGTACTTATTTAGACATATTAATTTGCTGTTCAAAGAAACAGAAAATGCCATCAGTTCAGCTGTGAAAGAGTTCATTTGAACAATAGAATGTAATGTGATTACATGGCAGCATGTTCACCAATCTCATTGAAGCTGAGTGGAAAAAAGTGCCTTGCTGACTGTATTCTACTTTGTTTTTAGCTGTGGGTTATATAAATAATGCATATTTATAGAGGCATGGGTTATTGTTCGATTTGATAAACCAATCCTTTATAAAAACAAGAATGCTTTTAATTGACACATTGACAACATGATCCCACACGCTTCAGTATATTGGGAAGGTGTAGCCAAATGTAGCTATATACTCATTATATATATGTAATTATTATTATTCGATTTCTTTCTTTGTTAGTTTCCTGGCGGAATGGGTGGGCGGAGCCAAAGGCGTTGGGGGCGTAGCCAGACACTGGGACTGCTGTGGCCCCTCCTCCTCCTCAGTCTGACTCAGCAGTTTGGTAAGAAAGTTACACGTACACATAACACACTACTATGAGAGTACTAGTACTACAACACATAACACACTACTATGAGTACTAGTACTGTAACACATAACACACTACTATGAGAGTACTAACGGTGTTTATAAACCTTGCAGAGATTGAAGAGGAAGATTGGAAGGATCTGAGCTATGACATCACTGTGTTGCAAAACCTGAAGGGACTACCGGACCACATGACCCATCACAGCCTGCATCGCTATAGGCAGGCCTGTCGTCCTCTCTATAGGCTGGCCTGTCTTCCTCTCTATAGGTAGGCCTGTCTTCCTCTCTATAGGCTGGCCTGTCTTCCTCTCTATAGGTAGGCCTGTCTTCCTCTCTATAGGCTGGCCTGTCTTCCTCTCTATAGGTAGGCCTGTCTTCCTCTCTATAGGCTGGCCTGTCTTCCTCTCTATAGGCAGGCCTGTCTTCCTCTCTATAGCCAGGCCTGTCTTCCTCTCTATAGGTAGGCCTGTCTCTCTCTATAGGTAGGCCTGTCTTCCTCTCTATAGGTAGGCCTGTCTCTCTCTATAGGTAGGCCTGTCTTCCTCTCTATAGGTAGGCCTGTCTCTCTCTATAGGTAGGCCTGTCTCTCTCTCTATAGGTAGGCCTGTCTCCCTCTCTTAAGGTAGGCCTGTCTCCCTCTCTAATAGACTATAGGTAGGCCTGTCTCCCTCTCTAAAGGTAGACCTGTCTCCCTCTCTATAGGTAGGCCTGTCTCGCTCTCTATAGGTAGGCCTGTCTCTCTCTCTATTGTTAGGCCTGTCTCTCTCTCTATAGGTAGAACTGTCTCCCTCTCTAATATACTATAGGTAGGCCTCTCTCTCTCTATAGGTAGGCCTGTCTCTCTCTCTATAGGTAGGCATGTCTCTCTCTCTATAGGTAGAACTGTCTCCCTCTCTATAGGTAGGCCTGTCTCTCTCTCTATAGGTAGGCCTGTCTCTCTCTCTATAGGTAGGCCTGTCTCTCTCTCTATGGGTAGACCTGTCTCTCTCTCTATAGGTAGGCCTGTCTCTCTCTCTATAGGTAGGCCTGTCTCTCTCTCTATAGGTAGAACTGTCTCCCTCTCTATAGGTAGGCCTGTCTCTCTCTCTATAGGTAGGCCTGTCTCTCTCTCTATAGGTAGACCTGTCTCTCTCTCTATAGGTAGGCCTGTCTCTCTCTCTATAGGTAGGCCTGTCTCTCTCTCTATAGGTAGAACTGTCTCCCTCTCTATAGGTAGGCCTGTCTCTCTCTCTATAGGTAGGCCTGTCTCTCTCTCTATAGGTAGGCCTGTCTCCCTCTCTATAGGTAGGCCTGTCTCCCTCTCTATAGGTAGAACTGTCTCCCTCTCTATAGGTAGGCCTGTCTCCTTCTCTGTAGGTAGACCTGTCTCCCTCTCTATAGGTAGGCCTGTCTCTCTCTATAGGTAGGCCTGTCTCTCTCTCTATAGGTAGGCCTGTCTCTCTCTCTATATGTAGAACTGTCTCCCTCTCTATAGGTAGGCCTGTCTCTCTCTCTATAGGTAGGCCTGTCTCTCTCTCTATAGGTAGGCCTGTCTCCCTCTCTATAGGTAGGCCTGTCTCCCTCTCTATAGGTAGAACTGTCTCCCTCTCTATAGGTAGGCCTGTCTCTCTCTATAGGTAGGCCTGTCTCCTTCTCTATAGGTAGACCTGTCTCCCTCTCTATAGGTAGGCCTGTCTCTTTCTATAGGTAGGCCTGTCTCCCTCTCTAATAAACTATAGGTAGGCCTGTCTCTCTCTCTATAGGTAGGCCTGTCTCCCTCTCTACTAGACTATAGGTAGGCCTGTCTCCCTCTCTATAGGTAGGCCTGTCTCCCTCTCTACTAGATTATAGGTAGGCCTGTCTCCCTCTCTATAGGTAGGCCTGTCTCTCTCTCTATAGGTAGGCCTGTCCCCCTCTCTACTAGACTATAGGTAGGCCTGTCTCCCTCTCTACTAGATTATAGGTAGGCCTGTCTCCCTCTCTATAGGTAGGCCTGTCTCTCTCTATAGGTAGGCCTGTCTCCCTCTCTAATAAACTATAGGTAGGCCTGTCTCTCTCTCTATAGGTAGGCCTGTCCCCCTCTCTACTAGACTATAGGTAGGCCTGTCTCCCTCTCTACTAGATTATAGGTAGGCCTGTCTCCCTCTCTATGGGTAAGCCTGTCTCCCTCTCTATAGGTAGGCCTGTCCCCCTCTCTACTAGACTATAGGTAGGCCTGTCTCCCTCTCTACTAGATTATAGGTAGGCCTGTCTCCCTCTCTATAGGTAGGCCTGTCTCTCTCTCTATAGGTAGGCCTGTCTCTCTCTCTATAGGTAGGCCTCTCTCTCTCTCTATGGGTAGACCTGTCTCTCTCTCTATAGGTAGGCCTGTCTCTCTCTCTATAGGTAGAACTGTCTCCCTCTCTATAGGTAGGCCTGTCTCCCTCTCTATAGGTAGGCCTGTCTCCCTCTCTACTATACTATAGGTAGGCCTGTCTCTCTCTCTATAGGTAGGCCTGTCTCCCTCTCTATAGGTATGCCTGTCTCCCTCTCTATAGGTAGGCCTGTCTCTCTCTCTATAGGTAGGCCTGTCTTCCTCTCTATAGGTAGGCCTGTCTCTCTCTATAGGTAGGCCTGTCTCTCTCTCTATAGGTAGGCCTGTCTCCCTCTCTTAAGGTAGGCCTGTCTCCCTCTCTAATAGACTATAGGTAGGCCTGTCTCCCTCTCTATAGGTAGGCCTGTCTCCCTCTTATAGGTAGGCCTGTCTCCCCTCTTCCACCTTTGTGCGTTCAGTGTCACAACTACGTCACCATGGTAACCAACATCTTTCTTTAGGGGGAAGACGGAGATCTTTCCAGGGATTCTCGACGGATTAAAGCAATGTCCAAATTTTACAGCCTGTGTCATTGGAATGAAGGATGTAAGTGTATACACATACAGCCCTTTACTACACACATAGTATAGTGTTCTTTACAATACACATAGTATAGTGTTCTTTACTACACACATAGTATAGTGTTCTTTACTACACACATAGTATAGTGTTCTTTACAATACACATAGTATAGTGTTCTTTACTACACACATAGTATAGTGTTCTTTACTATACACATAGTATAGTGTTCTTTACTACACACATAGTATAGTGTTCTTTACAATACACATAGTATAGTGTTCTTTACTACACACATAGTATAATGTTCTTTACAATACACTTAGTATAGTGTTCTTTACTACACACATAGTATAGTGTTCTTTACTATACACATAGTATAGTGTTCTTTACTACACACATAGTATAGTGTTCTTTACTATACACACATAGTATAGTGTTCTTTACAATACACATAGTATAGTGTTCTTTACAATACACATAGTATAGTGTTCTTTACAATACACATAGTATAGTGTTCTTTACAATACACATAGTATAGTGTTCTTTACTATACACACATAGTATGTTGTTCTTTACTACACACATAGTATAGTGTTCTTTACTACACACATAGTATAGTGTTCTTTACAATACACATAGTATAGTGTTTTTTACTACACACATAGTATAGTGTTCTTTACAATACACATAGTATAGTGTTCTTTACTACACACATAGTATAGTGTTCTTTACAATACACATAGTATAGTGTTCTTTACTATACACACATAGTATATTGTTCTTTACTACACATAGTATAGTGTTCTTTACTATACACACATAGTATAGTGTTCTTTACTACACACATAGTATAGTGTTCTTTACTACACACATAGTATAGTGTTCTTTACTACACACATAGTATAGTGTTCTTTACTACACACATAGTATCTTGTTCTTTAAAACCTAATCTTGTCCAATATTGAACTAAAACACGATGTGCAGTCTGCTTCACCTCACCATCTATTTCAGCCGACACCAACTCATTGCAAGGATTTATTTCTGAACATATTCTGCGGTTTCATTAATCTGGATGTTTCAGCCAGTCCATGACACCCGATGGGTTTTAGGAAAAATGTGATGGATATTTAATAGAGGTGTAATGATTTTCCAAATCCACGGTTTGAGTCAGATCTCAAGTTTTTTTGTTGTTGTTGTTTGGGGTTTTAATAAATCAACTACAACTGAATATCAAGAACACCAAAGAACACTATGAAGAAACGTAATAAATTAACTACAATCAACAACAAAAAACCACTTCTCTTTAGTGTAAGTGAACCTGCAGTCTGCAGGAATTCAAAAACGTTGCGGTAATATAAAATACTTTTGGGCTGAGAGCTGTAGGAGGGGAGGGGGGTGTTGTCGCCATGGTTACGACCCAACTTTGTGAAACTTTTTTTTAGCACCGTCGTTGTGCATGAGCGTTATGATGAGCGATGTTGTACATGAAACGCGCCACACACCGTGGCGTTATGTTATAACGGCCCGAGAAGCTTAACCCTCACTTGGACGCCGCAGTCCACAGCTGCCCAGACAGAGCTCCGCACGTCCACACGCACCGTGGCGTTATACTACAGGTGTCCGGGAAGCTTAACCATCTCTCGGATGCGGACATTAAATACATCGCTGCTCAGACGGAGCTTCACCGTCCACACGCACCGTGGCGTTATACTACAGGTGTCCGGGAAGCTTAACCATCTCTCGGACGCCGCAGTCCACAGCTGCCCAGACAGAGCTCCGCACGTCCACACTCACCTGGCCGCCGGTGTCATTTCGTCGTGACGTCGAACACTATACTAAAAAGGCACTTTGACGTCACAAAAAATGGCCAAATGCGTTCGCAGAGTGGAACGCACGGATTTCACGTCCACGGAAGGATGGAACCGCAACGTTCACGCCCCAGATTCAGTTTCAGAACCGTTGCACCCTTGATATTTAAAAATATGTTTCACTAAATGTGATGTAACCCATTTAATCCATGCTTGGGTTTATTCTCTTTCAGGAATTTGATGAGGTCTTGGCAGAAATTGCTGGAAAAAAGGATCATGATTGGCTCCTTGCTGCTTCAGAGGTCACATACAGCTATCAAATAAAACTTCTGCTTATGACTGATGATCAACAGTTGACATACGACAGAGCGCAGCAAGAATACAATCTGGACCCTCGGTATTCACTTATAATCAGAAAAGACTGCCTCTATAACGCTTCATGTCTTCCAGAAGTTGACAGCAACACAGTGGTTAAGATATTTGGAAGTTTGTCAGAAGAGGATAACACGGTGTCTGGATTCTCCGGCTCCGCACTTGCTCTCCTGGTGTTGAAACTAAACCTGGAGGTGGCGGCGGTTTTCTCTATTGACGGGAACACTACCGCAGACCTCCAACATGACTTCATCAGGGTCTTCAGGTCCAAAGGTATCAAGGCTGTTCTAGAAACCAGCCAGGGGGAGGAACACGTGTATCAGATGATGGGTGAGATGGACACAGTGTCAGAGTACCGCACTCCGAAGAGACCAGTAGACCACAGCACCCAGTATGACCACCAGCAAATACTTGTAATGGAAGACGACCCCATTGTGAGGAAGGCCGCTGCTCTCCTCTTCGATAAACACCCAGCCGTCAGCTCCGTCTACGTCCTCGATAAGCGTCACAAACCCGAATGGATCCATGGAGACTGCAGAGCCCCTGTCAGCAGACAGCAGACTGGTACTGGTTGGACATGGGCGGAAAAACAATGAAGGAGGGACAAGTCTCGCTGGATACGACGCCAAAGAAGTGGCCGAAATCATTGGAGAAACTTACCGGAGAGGGGATGAAATCAAAACAGTGAGTGTGGTGGCCTGTGATGTTGGATCAGACCAAACCTTCATAAAAACCTTGATGGAGGAACTTCATGAGAGCCACATTGAGACAGAGCTGCACCTGAGAAGTACAGAACTCCAGGTCAGTCAAACAGGAGAAAAATATACTGTAGAAATCAGCCCTAATGGACTGGAGTGGAGACATAAAGATGACAGTAAGAAAGTGGTGGCCTCCTTCGACAGGAAGGGGAATGTGGTCATCAGGGAGCAGACAGGAAACACAGGAGAAGCTGTTTTTACCAGTGAGAGGAATTCCCTTGTAAGAAAACATCTTCAGGCATACAGAAAGAGCTGGCCTAAGAAAGCACAAAATTGTATTCATTCAGCTGCACTAACGGATATCAATGTTCAACATTCTTCCACTGAACTCCAGGGTCTAGCATGGGGAATGTTTTACAACAAAAACGATAGACCTCAAAAAACTAAAGCCGTGACTGACAGCTACATAATTGGTAGAAGAGGTGAGAATAAAAAAACAATAGAATGGCTAAGTGAAGACAAAATCAGACAAATTTCTTATTATGACATTAAATCGGGAAAGGATATGTTAAGCATCATCCATCACTATGCAAAAACAGGAGAGGATGAATTATCCCACTTAATGATAAATGATTTCCTTTATGAGGTTGACCCCGACACCTTGTATGTATATCCAGTTGGAAAAAAGCTGGACAACAATGAAATAGAAGATTCTGTAAAGATCAAAGAGATCCAGCAGTGTATAACGGATCAAATAGGCAAAGAGAGCTATAACGAAATGAGAAAAAACATGTACAAGAATCTTCCACGCGAGCAGCAGGAGGCAGCGAAAGTGAGATACGTTGAGTACCTGAAAGGTACTCTGAAAGGAGAGCACACAACGTGGCCCTCTCTGTCTGAAAGGGCCTGGTTCAACTCTTATCTCACAGCATCAGTTATATCAGAGTCCGCCAGGAACTTCCGGACATTTCCCCTGGTCCTCATGGCGTTGGATATGTTCCAGAACACTGATAATAATGTTAAACAGCAGGGATTGGATTTTTTTTTTGAAGATCATCCAATGGCAAGAGGGATGTCGTGGATTGACCCCAGTCGCCGTGGGTTTACAGGTTCGTCATCACATGAAGACTCCAGCAAATCAAGAAATAGGTATAACCCAAGAACGCCTGGGACTTTATTAGAAGACCTTAAGAAGCTGATTTTAAAAGAAG
The DNA here is from genome assembly GCA_026745465.1 of Lota lota. Lineage (NCBI taxonomy): Eukaryota > Metazoa > Chordata > Actinopteri > Gadiformes > Lotidae > Lota > Lota lota. Next base: position 1,112,459 of record JACYXH010000752.1, read on the forward strand.
ATAAACCTTTCCAAGCATGGTCAAAGACAGTAGATAATAATGAGCAAGCTTCTCGTATCTTTGATGTTGCAGAACAATACTCAGCACTAGATCAGCCACAAAGAGATGCCTTCCTAAAAGATTACTCTGACTTCAAAACAACAGTAGAACAACAGCTTCAGTCACCATCACCTGTAAATCCAGAAAGGCCTCCAACATCTGGAGGTTTAGGGGGTTCTGAGGATGGTTCTGTAACACTGCAAGATTTACACCGTGCTTCAGAATCAGAGACCTCTCTCAAACTGGCCTCGTATTACTCCAGAGCTTCAGCGTCATTTGCTCAACAGATCCACGATCAGCTGAACATTAAGTACGGCGAGGATTTGGCTGGACTGCATGTTAAACAAGACAGTGTCAAGATGGAAGACGGCACGTTCACATGTCAACTTCTCTCTGCACATGTCAACGATGAACCAATTGACTTTAAGGTTGACTTGCATGCAGACAGTCTACAGTACAACGACAAGTTGTTGAAAAGCATGGAGGAAGCAGTTCATGACATGGAGACGCCTGGCTCAGACTCCGCCCATCATGGGAGTACAGCGACAGAGCGAGCTTCTACTGCTGTGGGAACACTGGGGCTCATGCTGGGAATGAGGGGAGCTGTTAAAGCCTTCGAACAGGGAGACATTAAGGATGGAGTTATAGGGGCGGCACAGACACTGCATGGAGTAACAGGGATGACGCTGGCAGCTGTTGGAAGACAGGCAGGATCTCTGGAGGGCCGGGTAGCTAAGTCAGCGGCTAAACTCATGACAAGCTCACCAATGAAGCGCGTGATGCAGGTTCTGCCTGTTGTTGGGATCGGATTCGGTGTTTACAATGTAGAGGAAGACTTTAAACGAAAGGATGCTTTGGGATATGTTGATGCGGCCCTAGATCTGGACATGGTGCTGCTGGACGTTGTTGAAACTGCTCAACCTGAATTGGCACCATTGATAGCACCATTAAATCTAGCACTATCAGTTGTTCGAATGGCCATTGATGATGTTTACACGGGCGTTCAGAATGAGCTGGACAGTCTTCCAAAGGATGCTAACATTCTGGATAAGTTAGCTGCGGTTTTAGTTGGATCGATAAAAGGGAGTTTTCATCTTATAATTCACGTGGCAAGTTTCTTTTATGATTGGGGTTATGATGAAATTGAGCAGGGACATAAGCTTGTTGAGCAGATCTCAGATTATCATGAGTATTACCACGTCACAACGGGAGAAGAAGGAACCTCGGCCATCGCTTTCAGTAGCGGAGACGCTTCGTGGAACGGAGGAGGGATCCACTTTGACCTTAAAAACCAGGGTCCCTCTGAGCTCTGCATGGATTATTTTGTTTCTTCTGATGAAAGCGTTGGCAGAACGTGCTGGGATATTGATACATCTGGCAGTAAAGACATTATTCTTGGCACAGGCGAGTCCCATCTGCTGGAATACAAAACATTTAAAAAGAAAGTGTTGTTGTTTATACCGGCAGGCTCTGTGACCGTAGTTTCAGGTTATGAAACTTTATCAGGGTCAAGATATGGTTATTACACAGGCAACAGCGAAGCTAACCGTTTCTTTGCTGTTCAGAGTGCACAAGACAAGCACATCTTTGAAGTCATGTTGAGCTACTATTACCAACTTCACGGTGAACCAGGAGACGACACATTCTTTCTAGGACCTCAAAGGAGTCATGTGACGGGATCCGGTGGAAAGGACACGTACATTATCCCTGATGGCGGAGGGAAAACGACCATCAACAACTATGATCCTTCCAAGTCAATGGACACACTTTTGTTCAGTGTGGATTACAGGGATATTTCTGTGTCCATGTCTGGAGCTGATGCTGTGTTCACTTACCAGGACTGCCATACGGTGACCGTACAACAGTGGTTTTCAGGGGAAGCATACCGTCACATGAGCATGATGTCCAGAGATGGAGTGCTGTTTGAAATCTCCTCAGCTGTGTTGTCCTCCGTTAAGTTGGTGGCCAAAGGAATCAACAAGATGTCTCTGAAAGTAGGCGTGGAGGTGGACACGACTGAGCAACACCTCAGTACCGTGATCAACATTCTGGGATCCCCACATGATGACCGGCTGGTGGGAAATGGAGAGAAGAATATCATTGATGGAGGTGGAGGTCAGGACCACTTGATTGGTGGAGAAGGAGAAGACATATACATGGTGAAAAACCAATCCAAAGTATCGATTGAAAATTACTCCACTGATAAAGCAACAGACCTGGTCATAATAGATGCAAACCTCCATGACTTCAAGGTAAGAGTGGTACAGGATCATATCATTCTACAGCTCTTTTGTGAAGTGATTCTTTTACATTGGTTCAGATCAGAGGCAGACAGACACTTGCAAGTTCTCACGAAAGATCTGGTCACATTCACAATATCTGATAGCAAGAGTGATTGTGTGCTGAGTGACCCGTTCAGTGAGTGCATAAGAAGTCAAAGCGTGGACTACAGCAGGTCTTCTTCTGGTGTGGAGGTGGACCTGGAGGAGGACCAAGCTCTCCACAGTGTTACAGAGGTCCGGGGATCAGAGCTTAGTGATGTCATCAAGGGGAATCGGGGACCCAACACTATGTTCCCAGGGACGGGCGATGATTTAGTTGAGGGTCGAGGAGGTCAGGACTGGTATTTTATCACACCAGGTCATGGATTAAAAACCATCAACAACTATTCTCCAGACCTGCTCATGGACACCGTGTTCCTGAAAGAACAATATCAGCACATTACGAGTTCCTGTGAAGGAAACGACGTCACCCTCTTGGTAAAAGGTTCAGAAAGTGTTGTTTTGAGAAACTGGTTTGATTCAAACAAGTATCAGCACCTAGACTTTCAGACCACTGATGGAATTACATTCAGACTGGGTTCCAGCTCCACTAGCTGTGGAGGTGCTTTGATGCTGCCCTTAACCGTAGATTACAGAAAGCAGAAACCTAGTCCCCTTACTTTACAATCAAACCAGCACCAATGGTTAGTGGTTGTCAAACGAATCAAAACATTGTGTTTCTATTATAATTTTCCTTCTGTAACCAGGAAAATGTGTCGTTACCATGGCCGACAGATGATCATGGATAACGTTGGATCTGTGATGAACCTTTATGGATCCACCGGTTTTGACGTCATGGTTGGAAACAACAACACTAATTTGCTGGACCCTTTTACAGGAGGCGCACTCATGTTTGGGGGGGAGGGGAGGGACACTTATGTTGTCAAGACTGGGTACGGCAACGACATACTGATTGATAACTTTGCAGAAGACGAGTATGAGGATACTGTGTTGGTGGACATGGATTTCCTCAGTGGTGGACAGATTAATCTGACCTCTGTTGATGAAGATCTGATCGTGAGCATCACTCATGGAGCAGGAATACTCCACATCTGTCTTTTGAGCTACCACTCTAGCCCTAAACACCAACACCTCAACTTCCAGAGCTCTGATGGAGTCTTTTTCCAGTTGAAGTATCCATCGGTGAATGAAAGCAACAGCCTCAGCCTACCGCACGTTGAAGCATTCAAGGTGATTCTGAAGGAAACACGGGTGGACTGCCACCTGGACCTTTATGCTCAGGGAAACCTATCATCTGTTCGCACAGTGCAAGGGTGTCCTTCCCTGTCCAATCACATCCAAGGTCACAATGAGCAGAACGTTCTGATTGGTGGCTGGAAGAACGATGTGCTGGAGGGAGGCCAAGATGATGACACCTTGATGGGAGGTGAGGGAAGTGACCTTCTGATGGGTGGACTGGGAGACGACACTCTGTACGGAGAGGGGGGAGACGACACCATGATGGGGGGGTCCGGCTGGGACGTCTTCATCCCTGGACCAGGGGCTGACCTGGTGGACGGGGGCCCAGGGAGGGACACGGTCCTGTACCAGGGGGACCATGAGAAGGGGGAGGGGGTTTATGTGAACCTGCTGAGCGGGGAGTGTCGCCAGGCGGACGCTGAGGGGGACGTGTTGAAAGACGTGGAGAACGTGATTGGTTCCATCTATTCGGACGTCTTGGTGTCCGGGTTTGAAGCGGGGCTTCTGAAAGGCTCGGACGGGAACGACATCCTGGTCTCTGCGGGGGGAGGGGACTACCTGGTGGGCGGGGATGGAACTGACCTTTACATGCTGGCGTTTCACCAGGGATCGCTCACCATTGACAACTGTGCCAAGGACCACAGCACAGACGTGTTGTACCTGGGCTCGGACTTCTCCACACAGTTTGATTGTCGTCGTCTACTTGACCGCGTTGTCCTGGTATTCTCTGCAGTTAACGAAGTGACGAGGAGTGTTGAGGTGACTGTGCAGGGCTGGGTGGGAGATGACCATGCGTGTGGTCATCTGGTGGTGGCACTGGGAGGGAGGGAGGTGTCAGTGGCCACCATGTTGAAAGAGTGTTACAGAAGGCGCATGGTATTTCCATTTTATCATCAGATGTCTTCGTCACTTACTCACATATTGCACAATTTAATGAATAATCTGAATGTGAAGCCATGATCTAATGCCCAACATGCAAACATCTCTATACATTATTTCTTTACATTTCCTCTCGATATTTTTGACTATTGATTCTTGTATTCTTGTATTGATTCTACGTTTTCTTTTTTCAATTACAAACATTTAAATGTAATTACACAGTGGATTTAATGAGTTAACCTTAGAACATTCTAGTCACAAAATATGTATCAGATCTGAATTTGAATGCAAGTATCAGTACAATATGTAAAAGCATGTAATATGTCAAGTTTTCCTCTTTAAGATTACCGTGATTTACTTACTCTTTGAATATCTTCACTATAAAAAATATATATATTAGCATTTCAAACCTGCTTACGATTCCCTTCTTATCGTGAATTATAATGTGCTCCATTTCAGTGATAATGGCAGCTTTCCGCCAGATTTCTGTGTTTATTGTCCAATCAAATCGCACGTCATGCGACGCACCACGCTCACATTTGCATAGACTCTTGCCCCGCCCCTTTTCAGTGTACCCGACGCTAAAGGAGATAAGAAAGGAAGCATTGAAGCACCTTTCCTTAGCATTAAGAGAATTCGACCAGCTCTTACCATGGCTTAGATACCTCCGGGTCATTTCAGTCAGTTAGGAACCTTCCTCAGCAGAAAAGACTATTGGACCGCAGCCGTAGTTTCAGACATTTTGGTCAAGCGGGCCGTTAAGGTTTGGCTTGTGGCACCCCCTGTGGTCAAAGTGGGACAAACCCTTTTGGAGACCATATTTGTGTCACATTGGGCAACTCCAAGATGTTACCGTTTGGAGGGGTGTTCTGTGTGGTTGCTAGGCAGTTCTGGGCGGTTGCTAGGGAAAACGTATGTCTGCATACATGCTTATGTGTATATTTGTGTAGGTATAATATTAATGTTAACGTTTGAATATTGCTAGTGTGGTTGGTTGTGCGTTTGGGTCTTTGGACCTTTATTTTGAAGGCATAAAATAAATCAGCCGATGGTACGCTGCTTCCTGTCCAGCAAAAGCTCTTTAATTAAGGACTTCAGAGACAAGACAAGAGGAGCAGTTTGGTTCCATCTCACTAGGAACTTTAAGGCACAAGATCACTAAAACACACACCTGTCACAGGTGCATGCAACACACCTTCAGATACATGGTCAGAACGCACACACACGCAAACACATGCAGACACGCAGACACACACACAGACAAAAACAGACACACACACACACACACACACACACACACACACACACACACACACACACACACAGCACACACACACAAACCGTCAGGAGATAACATCAGAAGTTAGATATAACAAAAAATATGAAAATAAACATGGGGTGAAAAGATTGTAATAATAACGATGACAGCACTAACATTAATAATAGTGATAATAATAACCGCACGTTGCACAACGGCTGGCACAAGTTTCTTATGATACATATGCATGTGATGAAGCCACACACGTAATGAACACACACACGTAATGAACACACACACGTGATGAACACACAGGTGATGTTGACATGTGGACCACGCCAAACGTCTCGGAGCTGAGCTGTCCCCAGAGTCCTGTCCCATGACGTCATGACCTGCAGGACCTGAGCTGTCTACCATGTCTGGCATGTCCTAACCCCCCCCCCCCCCCCCCCCCCCTCATAGACCGATAGGGGGCCGGCGCTTCATGATGACATCACGGAAGCTGTGATGTCACGGCGAGAGCAGCCCTACCACTGGGCGAGCGTGTTGATGTTCACGATGTCGGCCATTACGCTTACGCTCGCGGAAACGGCCAATCAGAAACAAGCGCAGTGTTCCCAGTTCCCCCAGTTCCCCCAGTTTCAGGCCATGCCAGTGTGGTTGGCTGGGCTCATTGGTTTGCAGAGGTTAGCACAGGCAGCTAGCGAGGGGAGCTGGGGAACGGAGTTCTATAACTAAGAACTCAATATTGTAATGGTGGCGACTGAACCCCCTCATCTCAGAGTTCACCCTCTCACTCCAGCATCAAGACGTTCCCCCTCTCACTCCAGCATCAAGACGTTCACCCTCTCACTCCAGCATCAAGACGTTCCCCCTCTCACTCCAGCATCAAGACGTTCACCAACGGGGGGCAGACTACAAAGGCTGGCCATGCGGTGGCACAACGTGCTTCTCACCGTTCGACTAGAAGGGCATTTGTTAGTGAGACACTGGGTTCCTGGTAGTGAGACACTGGGTTCCTGGTAGTGAGACACTGGGTTCCTGGTAGTGTAGGAACAGAAACAGCCTGAAAGGTGAATGATCTTTAAACGTTTTCGACACGGTGATTAAGGTGGATTATTATTTTCTTTTTACAATCCTTTTTACAAAGTTTTCGTTTGGCTTAAACGTCATCCCTATTTAAACAAAAAAAAAACATCACGGGAAGAAGAGATGTGCAAACTTTTCTACAGATTTGGCAGAGGAACACCCATCATGTTCATGTAGCCACGCTCATCCTGTCACAAAGCTACTTCTAGCCAACATTACTATATTGCTCTTCTACCTCTAGTTGGCTACAGATGAACAGTTAAGCTGGAGTTTATCATCGGTTGGACCTAGTCACCGGTAACCAACATCTGCAGACAGAAGGACCTAGAGAACATGTGGTGCTTTGACGTTGTGGTTAGTAGTGAGATACCCGAAACATCTGGTTTTAAAGACAATCAAACAATTAAAAATGTAAGAAAACAGTAACTCCTGGGGTTATCCAAAACTTTGTCTCGCTCAGCAAGTAAGTGTTGATTACAGAAATGTTTCTAGCGTTGGGTATTATGTATTTAATATATTCCCATATGTTGATAATACCTCTTCAATTAACACACTGGAATGAGGCCCGAAATGATGAAGCATTTTCCAAGCCCTATAGTGAGTCCAGGTCCAGAACAAAAAACTCTGTCCGCTCCAACCACTGCAAGGTAATTATCCTCGTTAGCTAAGTCGTTAGCTGAGTTGGTGCTCGTTAGCTAAGTCGTTAGCTGAGTTGGTGCTCGTTAGTTAACTCGTTAGCAGAGTTGGTGCTCATTTGCTAACTCGTTATGTGAGTTGGTGCTCATTAGCTAACTTGTTAGCCGGGTTGGTGCTCATTAGCTAACTCGTTATGTGAGTTGGTGCTCATTAGCTAACTCGTTAGCAGAGTTGGTGCTCGTTAGCTAACTTGTTAGCCGGGTTGGTGCTTGCTAACTAGCTTGTTGGCTTGACTAGAGGGTTGCCGGTTGGCTTTCTTTGAAGCTGCTTGGGCCTAAAAATTAAACAGGTCTCTTTGGTGGAGCCCAGATTCTGCACACTGTAGCTGTTCAGAAGGCAAGAATATATATATTTTGCAATTGCTATTAAAAACTTAAAAGTAGCAAATTATTATTTTGAGCAAGAAGAAGCCATAGAATAAGAATATAGGTCTTTCTTTGGGAGAATATACTTTCTCATCAGTGTACATATTTACAAGCTGTATGGGATCACTCAGTAAATGTATGAATTACTTTGTTTCAACAGTCCTCAAAGGCTTCCTTTATACCTATGAATTACATATTCATACCTTAATCCTAATTTATTATCTATGATATTTATCTTATCATACGCTAAATGTTCCTTTACATTGTTTTTACAACAAATGATCAAATCAAGAAAAAGAAAAAAAGATGAACTTCTTTGTTGGAAGTCAGTTACTTTCTTCTCCAGGAGAGAGGAGGAGGAGGAGGAGGGCGAGGAGGAGGAAGAGGATGATTGCGATGACTACAGTTGCTGTGGCTTCCTCATTCCATCCTCGCTGAGCTCGTACCTGGAGAACAACCAGGAAGTAGAACCAAGCAGTGAGACGGTACACCGTAAACAGGAGTTTAAGGAGAAGGGAGGAGAAAGAAGTTGAGGAAAGATAGGAGGAGACAAGAGGAGAAAGGAGTTGAGGAAATATAGGAGGAGACAAGAGGAGAGATCAAATACGAGGATATATCAAATACGAGGAGAGAAGAGGAGAAAGGAGAGATCAAATAGGAGGAGAGAAAAGGAGAAAGAGCTCGAATAGGAAGAGAGAAGAGGAGAAAGGAGGAGAGCTCAACTAGGAGGAGCGAACGGTACACCAACGATCTTTGAATGGAAATGGACTGCTTTGCTCCGTGAAACAACACGAAGAAAAGACATCTGAACCACAATACCACAACAGAGTGCTGACAGTGCTGTTGTTATTCCACATCATTAGATATATATGTTGCATGTCTAGTTGTATAATATCAGTTACCACTGTGTCCAGCCCTTGGCGATGTCCTCGTAAGTCAAATCCACCAGGACCTGGTGAGGACACACAGAACATCACTGGTACATTTACACCTGGTTCAACAGGGAGTTCCATCTAGATTAACAGGTTAATATAATCTAGACTAATAGGTTTGTTAATCTAGATTAACAGGTACTTTCATCTAGATTAACAGGTTAATATAATCTAGACTAATAGGTTTGTTAATCTAGATTAACAGGTACTTTCATCTAGATTAACAGGTTAATGTAATCTAGACTAATAGGTTAGTTTAAAGTAGATTAAGAGGTTAATTTAATCTAGATTGACAGGTTAATATAATCTAGACTAATAGGTTAGTTTAAAGTACATTAAGAGGTTAATTTAATCTAGATTAACAGGTTAATATAATCTAGACTAATAGGTTAGTTTAAAGTAGATTAAAAGGTTAATTTCATCTAGATTAACAGGTTAATATAATCTAGACTAATAGGTTAGTTTAAAGTAGATTAAGAGGTTAATTTAATCTAGATTGACAGGTTAATTGTATCAATGTTAACAGGTTAATTGAATGTAATTCATCTAAAAGTATAGCTGGTTTAAACGATACATGATTGACAGACATGAGGAGTTTAAGGAGAAGGGAGGAGAAAGGAGTTGAGGAAAGATAGGAGGAGACAAGAGGAGAAAGGAGTTGAGGAAATATAGGAGGAGACAAGAGGAGAGATCAAATACGAGGATATATCAAATACGAGGAGAGAAGAGGAGAAAGGAGAGATCAAATAGGAGGAGAGGAAAGGAGAAAGATAGTAGAGAGGAAAAATAGGAGAGAAAGAGAGAGTGATAAGGAGAGAGAATAAGTAGAGGAACAAGAGATCAAATAGAGAGGAAATAGAGGAGAGAAGAGGAGAAAGGAGAGAGATATAGGAGGAGAGAAGAGGAGAAAGAGGAGAAATAGGAGAGGATAAGAGGAGAGGAGGAAAGGGAGAAGAGAGAGGAGAGGAGGAGAGGAGAAAGAAGGAGAGAAGGAGAGAGAGGGGGAAGGAAGGAGAGAGAGAAGAGGAAAAAGGAGGAGAGCTCAACTAGAGAGGAGGAGAAAGAGGATCAAAGGAGAGGAGAGGAGAGAGAGAGGAAGGAGGAGAGAAGGGAAGAAGGGAGGGGTGAGGAAGAGGGAGGAGAGATTAGTGACAGAAGCAGTTGAAGTTAAAAGAGAGGAACAAAAGGAGGTGAGAGAGAGCGAGAGCGATCTCCGTCACCTTTCCAGAACCCCTTGGGGAGGAGTCCTGTATAACCCACGTC
>JACYXH010000752.1:1127500-1145000 GCA_026745465.1 Lota lota
TTGGTGGAACAGGGGGTGTGGTCAGTCGTTACTGATTGGTGGAACAGGGGGTGTGGTCAGTCGTTACTGATTGGTGGAACAGGGGGTGTGGTCAGTCGTTACTGATTGGTGGAACAGGGGGTGTGGTCAGGTCTCACCTTGCTGTTGAAGGATTTGTGTCCCACTCTGAACTGGATGAAAGGGTTGGGGTCACTGCTCACCTTTTTACCCAACTGTAAACGACAAGAGCAGCTTCACACACCAGCAGGGGGCACAACATGACCATACCAGTACCATACCAGTACCATGTTAGTGGTGTACTTTACCACACCATTACCATGTTAGTGGTGTCTTACCATACCATTATCAAAGTAGTGGTGTACTTTACCACACCATGATATATATACCAGATATACCGTTACTTACTTACTACAGAGCGTTTGAGTCTTCTGCGTGTTTCATTTATAACAGTAACTTAGCGTGTTTGAGTCTTCTGCGTGTTTCATTTATAACAGTAACTTAGCGTGTGTTAATGTTTGAGTCTTCTGCGTGTTTCATTTATAACAGTAACTTAGTGTGTGTTAATGTTTGAGTCTTCTGCGTGTTTCATTTATAACAGTAACTTAGTTTGTGTTAATGTTTGAGTCTTCTGCGTGTTTCATTTATAACAGTAACTTAGTGTGTGTTAATGTTTGAGTCTTCTGCGTGTTTCATTTATAACAGTAACTTAGTGTGTGTTAATGTTTGAGTCTTCTGCGTGTTTCATTTATAACAGTAACTTAGCGTGTTTTTATAAGGTTACAATCTGCTACAGGTCTGACAGCAATAGCCACACTTGTCCCATAGATACTTGATATAAATATATAAATGATACACGAGTGTATTTTATATATTTGTCTGTTTTAAAGACCCACTTGTTTTTTTCTTTGAAGAATCTTTAACTTGCCCTAATAGGTAGGTTAAGGTTAAGAAGTATTTATAAGTATGAGGGAATGCTAAAGATTCTTGCAGTTAAACCCTTTGCTTTTGCAAAGTGTGTTTAGCGGTAGAAGCAGATGGAAGCCATTAACCCCAGGACACAGATGTGTCAGGAAGATGGGGTCATAGCACGGATGCTGGGGCAGAAATCATGTCATTGACAACACAGTGTAGGGGCAGACAAAGAGTTTTAGTCCACAGACAGGTTTTAGTTTGATTGGTGAGTTTGGTTAATGATTAACATAGAACACACCTACCCGTCTCCCTCTCTGCCTGTCTATCTTTCTAAACGCCTGTCTCTCTGTCTTCCTGTCTCTCCTCCCGTCTCTCCATCTGTCTCCCCTTCTGCCTGTCTATGTTTCTAAATGCCTGTCTCTGTCTTCCTGTCTCTCTGCATGTCTCTCTGCTGTCCTGTCTCTCCTCCCGTCTCTCCATCTGTCTCCCCCTCTGCCTGTCTATGTTTCTAAACGCCTGTCTCTCTGTCTTCCTGTCTCTCTGCATGTCTCTGTCTTCCTGTCGCTCCGCTGTCCTGTCTCTCCTCCCGTCTCTCCATCTGTCTCCCCCTCTGCCTGTCTATCTTTCTAACCATTCTGTCTGTCTGTCTGTTGCGGTCTCTTCCTGCTTGTGTCTGACTGTCTCCCTCTCCTCCTGTCTGCTCGTCTATCTCTCACTGTCTCCGCCTGTCTGTCTGTGTGTTGTGTTGTGGTCGTCTTGGTTACCTTGATGGCTTTATTGACAGAGGCCCTCTTCAGCCCCTCCTGGTTGAACTCTAACGGGTTGTGCTTTGATCACACACACGCACACGCACACACACACGCGCACGCACATCGCACACACACACACACACACATACGCACACACACACACACGCACACGCACACACACGCACACGGCAGGTTATTAGGGAACGGGAGGGCGTGCCCAGTGGATGAGGATGAGGAGGAGGATGAGGAGGAAGAGGAACAACATAAACAACAACAATCAGAGAGAACAGGGACAACGAGGATTAGGTGGTTAATCATACACCCCCAAACCCGGGAGGAAACACCCCGTTATTACAGACAGGACATCCACCATGATTTGACATGCACTGGGACGCGAAGCTCTGGCATCTCATTGGTTCTCCAAACACAGGAAGTTAAGTCTTTAAAGTACAGTTAGGCATCTGGTTGCTAGGTTACAACACCAGATACCAGATACCTAGCAACGTGTTGCTAGGTACACTCTGTATTGCAGCGGTATTCAAGTGGCCATTGTGTTGTGCAGACCGTGGTGAGGACTTGCTGAGGCGCAGCCATGAACTCAACCTGTAGAGGGCGCTGCTGTCCCGTTTTGTTGTTACCCGACCGTGATGTGAATCTGCAACATTTAGACGATGGCTCCACACCAGCCATAACTTATTCTTGAAAAGTGAAATAATATTTGAGTACATTTATTCAATATTTTCCATGCTAAAATGATTCAGATCATTCAGAAAAACATAGTATAAACGTTTTTTTATAAAACACCAAGGGAAAGATTGGATGATGACATCGCCTGGGTTTGTCACGCAACACACGCAAAAACAAGCTGACAAATACGTGCACAAACAAGCTGACAAACGAGCAGAAAGCAAGCAAGAGAAGGCCACAGCTAGGAGATAGGAAGCAGAGAAGGCCACAGCTAGGAGATAGGAAGCAGAGAAGGCCACAGCGAGGCGATAGGAAGCAGAGAAGGCCACAGCGAGGAGATAGGAAGCAGAGAAGGCCACAGCGAGGCGATAGGAAGCAGAGAAGGCCACAGCGAGGCGATAGGAAGCAGAGAAGGCCACAGCGAGGAGATAGGAAGCAGAGAAGGCCACAGCGAGGAGATAGGAAGCAGAGAAGGCCACAGCAAGGCGATAGGAAGCAGAGAAGGCCACAACTAGGAGATAGGAAGCAGAGAAGGCCAAAGCGAGGAGATAGGAAGCAGAGAAGGCCACAGCGAGGCGATAGGAAGCAGAGAAGGCCACAGCGAGGAGATAGGAAGCAGAGAAGGCCACAGCGAGGCGATAGGAAGCAGAGAAGGCCACAACGAGGAGATAGGAAGCAGAGAAGGCCACAGCGAGGCGATAGGAAGCAGAGAAGGCCACAGCAAGGCGATAGGAAGCAGAGAAGGCCACAGCGAGGCGATAGGAAGCAGAGAAGGCCACAGCGAGGCGATAGGAAGCAGAGAAGGCCACAGCGAGGCGATAGGAAGCAGAGAAGGCCACAGCGAGGCGATAGGAAGCAGAGAAGGCCACAGCGAGGCGATAGGAAGCAGAGAAGGCCACAGCGAGGCGATAGGAAGCAGAGAGAGAGCCAGCGGACTCACAAACAGAGTCCTGTAGAGGGAGGAGGTGTTCTCACAGAAGACCAGACCAGCGTCTCGTCTCTCCTTCAAGAAGCCCAAGCCCAAGTTCCCCTCAAAGACACTCTTCAGAGGGAGAGGAGGACCAGGAGGAGCAGGAGGAGCAGGAGAAGGAGGAGCAGAAGGAGGAGAAACAGAGAAAGGAAGGAAGCTGAAAAGAGACGGCCGTGGAAGACCATAAACCTTTAAATCTCCTCTGTTGTAACTTTGAAAACGTGGCATGTTCTCATCCTTTACCTACAGTATGAATAGAGTAGAAGGGTTGAGAGAAGACACACAGGTGCTGAAGCAGACCGGCCCGACGGAAAACACCCGTTGCCAGGTGATAACGAGCTGGCGCACGGCTAAAATAAGGCTAATATCGAGCTAACGCATGCTAACATTAATTATTACTGTGGATCCCAGAGTCCTTGCCCTGGGGCTTTATAGAGAGGCCGCATCGCCGCGGTAACCGTTCTGCTAACTGACGTGCGGGTGGAGGCGGGTGGAGGCGGGTGGAGGCGGGTGGAGCCGGTGGTCTTACCGGGAGGTTCCGCGCCGAGTCCAGGAACACCACGAGCACCGCGGAGGACGGGCCGTCGTTGGCCTGGCCGCGGCTCGCCTTGATGCCCGCCAGCGCCTGGCAACACGAGGTCAGGGGTCACGTCACTGCATCACACTCGGCATCACTGCTAGTGCATTCATTTACTAGGAGGGTGGGGGTGGTGGTGCTGTGGTGGTGGAGGTGTGGTGGAGGTGATGGTGCTGTGATGGAGGTGGTGTAGTGATAGTGGAGGTGGGGGTGCTGTGATAAAGGTGTAGTGGTGGTGGAGTTGTAGTGGAGGTGGTGGTGCTGTGATGGAGGTGGTGTAGTGATAGTGGAGGTGGGGGTGCTGTGATAAAGGTGTAGTGGTGGTGGAGTTGTAGTGGAGGTGATGGTGCTGTGATGGTGTTGTAGTGGAGGTGGTGGTGCTGTGATGGAGGTGGTGTAGTTGTAGTGGAGGTGGTGGTGGTGGAGGTTGAAGGAGTAGTGAGGGTGGTGGTGGTAGTGGGGGTGGTGGTGGTGGTGGTTGAGGGAGTAGTGAGGGTGGTGGTGGTGGAGGTGGTGGTGGTGTTGTAGTGGTGTTGTAGTGGTGGTGGTGGTGGAGGTTGAAGGAGTAGTGAGGGTGGTGGTGGTGGAGGTGGTGGTGGTGTTGTAGTGGTGTTGTAGTGGTGGTGGTGGTGGTGGTTGAGGGAGTAGTGAGGGTGGAGTACCTGGTCGAGGTGGTCTGCGTTGGAGACAGGAGACAGGTACTCCAGCTTCAGGTGTAGCTTGCCGGTGGACACTTCCTCCAGGTCAAACCACTGCAGCCGCAAAGCATTGTGGGAAAAGACTTCTGTCAACAACCAGGATCCACATAGGGTGGCTGTCATGGACGGGGAGGTCAAAGTTCACCGGCCCAATAAGACAGACAGAGAGACAGACAGACAGACAGACAGACAGACACACAGAGACAGACAGACAGACAGACAGACAGACAGAGAGAGAGACAGACACACAGAGACAGACAGAGAGACAGACACACAGAGACAGACAGAGAGACAGAGAGACAGACAGAGAGACAGACAGAGACAGACAGACAGGATGAGTGTATGTTTTATGAAAGGTTTAAAGAGGAAGGCCAACATTACCTGATCCACTTTCTTTTCCTTCTCTATCGCCGCCATGTCGATCACCAAACTACAAATGAGACAGAACACGATCAATAATCAATAGATATTGAACCAATCAATGCATCCCACTGTTCTCATGCTCACAACGCCTCACTCAAAATGTTTCTTCAAACAGCTTTGATACGGACAGCTCTCGTGTCTCTGTACTGTCCAACCCCTACCTGCTGATTAATGACCTGTCTCTGTACTGTCTAACCCCTACCTGCTCCTTAATGACCTGTCTCTGTACTGTCTAACCCCTACCTGCTGATTAATGACCTGTCTCTGTACTGTCTAACCCCTACCTGCTCCTTAATGACCTGTCTCTGTACTGTCTAACCCCTACCTGCTCCTTAATGACCTGTCTCTGTACTGTCTAACCCCTACCTGCTCCTTACTGACCTGTCTCTGTACTGTCTAACCCCTACCTGCTCCTTAATGACCTGTCTCTGTACTGTCTAACCCCTACCTGCTCCTTAATGACCTGTCTCTGTACCGTCTAACCCCTACCTGCTCCTTAATGACCTGTCTCTGTACTGTCTAACCCCTACCTGCTCCTTAATGACCTGTCTCTGTACCGTCTAACCCCTACCTGCTCCTTAATGACCTGTCTCTGTACTGTCTAACCCCTACCTGCTCCTTAATGACCTGTCTCTGTACTGTCTAACCCCTACCTGCTCCTTAATGACCCGTCTCTGTACTGTCTAACCCCTACCTGCTCCTTAATGACCTGTCTCTGTACTGTCTAACCCCTACCTGCTCCTTAATGACCTGTCTCTGTACTGTCTAACCCCTACCTGCTCCTTAGTGACCTGTCTCTGTACTGTCTAACCCCTACCTGCTCCTTAATGACCTGTCTCTGTACTGTCTAACCCCTACCTGCTCCTTAATGACCTGTCTCTGTACTGTCTAACCCCTACCTGCTCCTTAATGACCTGTCTCTGTACTGTCTAACCCCTACCTGCTCCTTAATGACATGATGTTAGACAGGAAGTGATGTTACCGTCCCAGGAAGTCGTCTTTATCAGTGTCTTCATCGAAGAGTTCGATCTCCATGTGCTTGATGGTGTTGTCATACACCAACACCTGGAGGGTAACCTGGAGGGAGGGGAGGGGTTAATAATACACCTGGAGGGAGGGGGAGGGGTTAATAATACACCTGGAGGGAGGGGGAGGGGTTAATAATACACCTGGAGGGAGGGGGAGGGGTTAATAATACACCTGGAGGGAGGGGGAGGGGTTAATAATACACCTGGAGGGAGGGGGAGGGGTTAATAATACACCTGGAGGGAGGGGGAGGGGTTAATAATACACCTGGAGGGAGGGGGAGGGGTTAATAATACACCTGGAGGGAGGGGGAGGGGTTAATAATACACCTGGAGGGAGGGGGAGGGGTTAATAATACACCTGGAGGGAGGGGGAGGGTTACAAATACACCTGGAGGGAGGGGGAGGGGTTCAATACACTGGAGGGAGGGGGAGGGGTTAATAATACACCTGGAGGGAGGGGGAGGGGTTAATAATACACCTGGAGGGAGGGGGAGGAGCTTCTCTTTCGGTTCTAAGGCCCTTTAGAGTCCCTTGTGTATTTCAAAGGCGGTGAGCATGAACACGAGTGATTTACACTCTTAGGGTTATGGGCTCCAGTCCCTTCATGAACACATGAGGGATTTACACTCTTATGGTTATGGGCTCCAGTCCCTTCATGAACACATGAGTGATTTACACTCTTAGGGTTATGGGCTCCAGTCCCTTCATGAACACATGAGTGATTTACACTCTTAGGGTTATGGGCTCCAGTCCCTTCATGGACACATGAGGGATTTCCACTCTTAGGGTTATGGGCTCCAGTCCCTTCATGAACACATGAGGGATTTCCACTCTTAGGGTTATGGGCTCCAGTCCCTTCATGGACACATCCTAGGGTAATGGCTCTGACGGGTGCCTGCGTACCTCGTAGACCTCGTTCCACTTGGGGTGCACGGTCTCGTGCACCACCTTGCTCTGGAAGAGCTCGTTGCCGACCTTGATGACGCCGTAGGGGTCCGACTTGCCCTTGATCAGACCCCCCAGGAACCGGTCCTTCCCCACGAGGTCCTGGGCCTCCATGAAGTGGATCCGCAAGACCGCCTGGGAACACGCACACACATATTCAAATACACACACACATATATTCAAATACACACACATATATACACAATGTCTGTGTGAGTGTGTGTGTGTGTGTGTGTGTGTGTGTGTGTGTGTGTGTGTGTGTGTGTGTGTGTGTGTGTGTGTGTGTGTGTGTGTGTGTGTGTGTGTGTACCTGGGGGATGGGGAAGCGGAGCTGGGCCAGCTGGGCGTCGCCCACTAGAGGGATGGTGAGGCGGTTGGGGAGAACAAGGTAACCATAGATGATGTCCTGGATGATAGAGTCACATAGACCACTAGAGGAGAGAGAGAGAGACACAGACACAGACAGACAGACAGACAGACAGACAGACAGACAGACAGACAGACAGACTTCATTAGATTCACATTGAGTGGATGCTTGGAGCTAGACTAGACTAGTGTGGTTTAGTCAAGTCTAGTGTAGTTAATGTAGATGTACTGTTGTGTAGTTTAGTCTAGTGTAGTTTAGTGTAGTGTAGTTGTACTGTAGGGTAGTCTAGTTTAGTGTAGTTGTATTGTAAGGTAGTCTAGTTTAGTTTAGTTTAGTGTAGTTTAGTTATACTGTAGGGTAGTCTAGTTTAGTGTAGTCTAGTGTAGTTGTATTGTAAGGTAGTCTAGTTTAGTTGTACTGTAGGGTAGTCTAGTTTAGTGTAGTTGTACTGTCGGGCAGTCTAGTGTAGTTGTACTGTAGGGTAGTGTAGTTGTACTGTAGGGTAGTCTAGTTTAGTGTAGTTTAGTGTAGTTGTATTGTAAGGTAGTCTAGTGTAGTTGTATGTAGGGTAGTCTAGTTTAGTGTAGTTTTATTGTAAGGTAGTCTAGTTTAGTTAAATTGTACTGTAGGGTAGTCTAGTTTAGTGTAGTTTAGTGTAGTTGTACTGTAGGGTAGTCTAGTTTAGTGTAGTTGTACTGTAGGGTAGTCTAGTGTAGTTGTACTGTAGGGTAGTGTAGTTTAGTGTAGTTGTACTGTAGGGCAGTCTAGTTTAGTGTAGTTGTACTGTAGGGTAGTCTAGTGTAGTTGTACTGTAGGGTAGTGTAGTTTAGTGTAGTTTAGTGTAGTTGTACTGTAGGGCAGTCTAGTGTAGTTGTACTGTAGTTTAGAGGATTTGGGGGATTGTGATGTGGATGTTTACATCGTTTGGATGTAGTTCTTGGGAAGTCGTTGTGGGATCATTGGCTCTTAGCTGGTTAGCTGCACTTCACACTCTCACCACCAGGGGGCAGCATCGCCCCGGCAACACTCAGTGGAGTGAGCGTGTCTCAGCTTTTGGTGGAACAGAGGTTCCTTTCAGAAGCTGACCATGGTTACCCACGGTAACCCACGGTCACGCATGCCGACCTTACCCATTCTGTGTTCCCATTGGCTGAGAACTGAACTGGACTGACTTCTTGTCTCTCTCTCTCTCTCTCTCTCTCTCTCTCTCCTACTCTTACATCTATCTCGAACGCCCACCTGCTCGACCCAGTGTTGAAGGCATTTCACAGCCTGCCTCGAGACCAGAGGATGTGGGCGGTGGCTGGGCACGTGCGTGTGCGTGCGTGCGTGTGCATGTGTGCGTGTGTGTGCGTGCGTGTGCGTGCGTGCGTGTGTGTTTACACCAGTAGTAGTCGCATTCCAAAAGGACAACTAAATTGTTGTCCTTTGTCCTCCATTAAAAACTAAAGAGATTACAACATACGTACAGGCGTGCACCAAATACCTCCCTAACTACCACACACACACACACACACACACACACACACACACACACACACACACACACACACACGCACGCAGGGTGTGTGGTTTCCTCCAACAGGTCGAACAGGGAGAGCGAGCAGAGTGGGGGCGGAGCCTCAGTGAGCAGCAGAGTGGGGGCGGAGCCTCAGTGAGAGGCAGAGTGGGGGCGGAGCCTCAGTGAGCAGCAGAGTGGGGGCGGAGCCTCAGTGAGCAGCAGAGTGGGGGCGGAGCCTCAGTGAGAGGCAGAGTGGGGGTGGAGCCTCAGTGAGCAGCAGAGTGGGGGCGGAGCCTCAGTGAGCAGCAGAGTGGGGGCGGAGCCTCAGTGAGAGGCAGAGTGGGGGTGGAGCCTCAGTGAGCGACAGTATTTAGACGAGCTATTCTCCAGCTGGTGCTGGGCTGTGTGGAGAGTGGAGGCCGCGCTCTAGAGATGGAGGAAGCAAACATTCCGACGTCCTGGATTGGCTCCACCCTAACCCTGTTGCCCCGGCAACCAACGGGATTCTAGAACTACGAGTGTACCACTACCCTTTACACCATCACAGGACTCTGTAAAGCGATGTGTGAACATTTTGCGTGCACGATTATTAGCATAATATAGCTATCATACGTTATGGGTATCATGTGTCTTTTGTTGCGGTGCATGTGAACATCTTGTTTCTAAACTTGCATGTTTCATCTCATAATGTATAGTCTTGAATGTTTTTATTGGTTCGCCAGCGCGTGTTAGCCATTGTATGTTAGCCAGCATGTTAGCCAGTGTGTTAGCCAGTGTGTGTTATCCCATGTATGTTAGCCAGCATGTTAGCCAGTGTGTTAGCCAGTGTGTTAGCCAGCGTGTGTTAGCCCATGTGTGTTAGCCAGCGTGTGTTATCCCATGTGTGTTAGCCAGCGTGTTAGCCAGCGTGTTAGCCAGCGTGTGTTATCCCATGTGTGTTAGCCAGCGTGTTAGCCAGCGTGTGTTAGCCAGCGTGTTAGCCAGCGTGTGTTAGCCAGTGTGTGTTATCCCATGTGTGTTAGCCAGTGTGTGTTAGCCAGCGTGTGTTAGCCAACACGTGTTAGTCAGTGTGTGTTAGCCCATGTGTGTTAGCCAGCGTGTTAGCCAGCGTGTGTTAGCCAGCGTGTTAGCCAGCGCGTGTTAGCCAGTGTGTGTTAGCCAGCGTGTTAGCCAGCGTGTGTTAGCCAGCGTGTTAGCCAGCGCGTGTTAGCCAGTGTGTGTTAGCCAGTGTGTGTTAGCCCATGTGTGTTAGCCAGCGTGTTAGCCAGCGTGTGTTAGCCAGTGTGTGTTATCTCATGTGTGTTAGCCAGCGTGTTAGCCAGCGTGTGTTAGCCAGTGTGTGTTATCTCATGTGTGTTAGCCAGCGTGTTAGCCAGCGTGTGTTAGCCAGCGTGTTAGCCAGCGTGTGTTAGCCAGTGTGTGTTATCCCATGTGTGTTAGCCAGCGTGTGTGTTAGCCAGTGTGTTAGCCAGTGTGTGTTAGCCAGCGTGTGTTAGCCCATGTGTGTTAGCCAGCGTGTGTTAGCCAGCTTGTTAGCCAACACATGTTTGATTGATTCGTTTGTCTAATGTCGTTACAGTGGACATATTAAGACTTGGTTGATGAAATGACTTTAGCTCTGTTTCAACAGAACCGAGGCTGATGTTCCTCTCTAGTCAGACTGTAATGTACATATTTATTTTGCAATGTACATATTTAGTTTGTAAAGTACATAGTTACAGCTCAACAGAAATATACTGTAACTAGCTTACCTGCCAGAGGGGCTAACATACAGTATCATGCTAGCAAATGCTAACCATACATAGACACACCCTGTTGACAATCTCCCACACACACACCGTTATACGTGTGTGTGTGTGTGTGTGTGTGTGTGTGTGTGTGTGTGTGTGTGTGTGTGTGTGTGTGTGTGTGTGTGTGTGTGTGTGTGTGTGTGTGTGTGTGTGTGTGTGTGTGTGCTTACTTGATACCGGGAATATCCAGCATATTCGTGAGGCCCGTCCAGTTAATATCAAGCAACTGAAAGAGAGAGAGAGAGAGAGAGAAAAACACTTGAATACCTCATTTAAATATGTCATTAGAAATCTTGTTTAAATACCTAAATTCAATACTTTGTTTGAATACGTTTACTTCAGAAACTACAGCAGCCACTAGCATGGAAGCTACAGCGGATGCTAGCATGGAAGCTACAGCAGACGCTAGCATTGAAGCTACAGCGGACGCTAGCATGGAAGCTATAATGGACGCTAGCATGGAAGCTACAGCGGACGCTAGCATGGAAGCTATAATGGACACTAGCATGGAAGCTACCGCGGACACTAGCATGGAAGCTACAGCAGACACTAGCATTGAAGCTACAGCGGACGCTAGCATTGAAGCTACAGCGGACGCTAGCATGGAAGCTACAGCGGACGCTAGCATGGAAGCTATAACGGACGCCAGCATGGAAGCTACCGCGAACGCTAGCATGGAAGCTACAGCGGTCGCAGCGGTGATGTGGGCGAGGCAGAGGGGTTCAAAAGGGTCGTGTCTGTTAGCGCGTCTAGCGTCTCTCCGCTAGCTAATGGATTTCACCTGACAGACGAAGCTAATCGATACAGCGGAGTGATTGGGTTAGCCTCCTTAGGAACAGGAAATGGAGGGGAGTCCACCGCCATTAGTGAGACGGCTAACAGGGGAGGGCAGCGAGGACAACCCGGTAATCAGGTTTATCTACCTTCATCCCCCCCTGAGAAGTGATTCAATCACAAGCTACCAATGAAGTAATGAAAAGTCACGCTGTCATGAACTGCTGCTGCTAGCGTGTGTGGCAGGAAGTACGCCCACGACCATATAAGGCCACCCCTGTTGCCACGATTACCAAAATAATCACACCAAACATGGGCTGAAATTATGGCAACATAGAATGCCTGAGTAATGTGTGTGTGTGTGTGTGTGTGTGTGTGTGTGTGTGTGTGTGTGTGTGTGTGTGTGTGTGTGTGTGTGTGTGTGTGTATTATTAAGCAAAATGGTGGGAAAATGTTATCAAAATATCAACTTATTATGGGACGTCATGTAAGCTGGAGAGCAAAGCAAGACGTCAGGTTAAACATGAAAGAGAGAGAGAGAGAGAGAGAGAGAGAGAGAGAGAGAGAGAGAGAGAGAGAGAGAGAGAGAGAGAGAGAGAGAGAGAGAGAGAGAGAGAGAGAGAGAGAGAGAGAGAGAGAGAGAGAGAGAGAGAGAGAGAGAGAGAGATTAGTTAGTGATCGTGTGTTGGGTGTTTCCTGTAGACTAGCTGGCATCGACCACAAAATCAGTACACACACGCACAGTCACACACACGTGAGTTTGTTTCAGCTCAATAGCTCTGACTCCTCCTGGAACGTGGCTGTAACCTGGCTGTAACCTGGCTGTAACCTGGCTGTAACCTGGCTGTAACCTGACTGTAACCTGGCTGTAACCTGACTGTAACCTGGCTGTAACCTGGCTGTAACCTGACTGTAACCTGGCTGTAACCTGACTGTAACCTGGCTGTAACCTGGCTGTAACCTGGCTGTAACCTGGCTGTAACCTGACTGTAACCTGGCTGGAACCTGCTGGGCTCTGATGATCTAGATTTAGGATTTCTTTCAGCATCACAATGGATCTGAATATCCTGTAGAAGCCCTGCTGTGGCCCTGGAGGATCAGAGCCTCATTCCTCTAATGACATCTGATCCCTTTTAATGATGATGACCTACTTCCTCTTGGCCATCAGATTCACTTCCTGTATGGAGATAAGAGGGGCGTGCTGGACAGGAAACAGGAAACAGAGGTCAGGGAATAGAGATGGGATTTGAATCCAGACTGCCAACTAACTGGACTAAAGAAAGCCTGAAGACTGAAAGTAAGCAACCTGTCAATCACTCTAGACACGCCCCCACGGAACCTGTCAATCACTCTAAACACGCCCCCCAAGGAACCTGTCAATCACTCTAGACACGCCCCCCAAGGAACCTGTCAATCGCTCTAGACACACCCCAAATCAACCTTCAATCACTGTAGACACGCCCCCAAACGGTTGTTTAAAGACTTATAAAGTCCTTTAATAATATAATTAGAAGGAAGAGAACGGTTGATGAACTGAGACGTGTTGATGTTGGAGTGTTTTGAAAACGGCTGTTTGCTGCAGTAATACACTTTACAAAGAGTAAGAGTACTGATCCTCACTGGTTGGTCAGAGTACTGATCCACACTGGTAGGTCAGAGTACTGATCCTCACTGGTAGGTCAGAGTACTGATCCTCACTGGTAGGTCAGAGTACTGATCCACATTGGTAGGTCAGAGTACTGATCTACACTGGTAGGTAAGAGTACTGATCCCAGATGGGAGATTCAGGTGCGGGACAGTAGTTGAATTAAAAAGAGATACTAATTAAAAATATGAAAAAAAAAATACAAAATAAACGTGTTAAGTGTTGTACTGTATTTGTGCACAAGACTTCATCTCACGTGCACGCTCCCCATCCATCTCACGTGCACGCTCCCCATCCATCTCACGTGCACGCTCCCCATCTATCTCACGTGCACGCTCCCCATCCGTCTCACGTGCACGCTCCCCATCCGTCTCACATGCACGCTCCCCATCCATCTCACGTGCACGCTCCCCATCCATCTCACGTGCACGCTCCCCATCCATCTCACGTGCACGCTCCCCATCCATCTCACGTGCACGCTCCCCATCCATCTCACGTGCACGCTCCACAGGGCTAGCATGACCTTGTGTTGACAGGGAAGGGCTTTAGAGGGTGAGAGGTGAGAGGTGAAAGGTTACTCACAGGTTTCTTGAGGAAGAAGACGGACAGCGCTCCGATCAGCGGCATGTCGCCTAGCAACGGCTCCATCACCACCCTGAGGACCCCCTGGAGCTGAACACACACACACACACACACACACACACACACACAAAGTTGAGTTTGGTTGTTTGAGGGTGTGGTCTAAATGATAAAGGGGTGTGGTAAACATGTGTAGGGGGTGTGGTCTAATGTTAGTGGGCGCGGTTTAATGCACATAAGGTGTGGTCTGACGCTGCAGTTCTCAACCTTTGACTTTAGGTGTTCCACTAAATGGTCATTAAGACCTTTCGCGGATCACCTCATATGCAAACGGTACAAAATACATAGATACACCTGGTGTGGCTGAGCAAGGAGTGCCAGCACCCCCTTTATACACAACTATCACTGCAGGAAGGCCAGTGGAGAAGTCAGCAAACACAAACAAACACAAAACATCAATGGAAAACCTTTTCAAGGAATGCACAAAGTGCCACAATCATTGAAATAAAAACAAGCTATAATACTATAGTTACCGAACAATATCTATTCTACACGTATTTTCAATTATGTATATTATTTGTTCTATTCTTGTAAATGTCTGTTTCAAGAATTAATTTGTACCACTGCCGTACCATCGCAAACAGGGCAGCAATGCTAGGCTAGCAACCAGTGGTCTGTGTCGGTCACTGGTCTGATGCTAGGGGTGTGGTCTAATGTCCAGGGGTGTGGTCTTATGTTAGGGGTGTGGTCTAATATCCAGGGGTGTGGTCTTATCTGTAGGGGTGTGGTCTAATGTGTAGGGGTGTGGTCTTATGTGTAGGGGTGTGGTCTAATGCTAGGGGTGTGGTCTTACGTGTAGGGGTGTGGTCTAATGCTAGGGGTGTGGTCTTATGTGTAGGGGTGTGGTCTTATGTGTAGGGGTGTGGTCTAATGCTAGGGGTGTGGTCTTACATGTAGGGGTGTGGTCTAATGCTAGGGGTGTGGTCTAATATCCAGGGGTGTGGTCTTATGTGTAGGGGTGTGGTCTTATGTGTAGGGGTGTGCAGCGTTCCACACCAGCAAATACTATTTGTGCAGCAAAAACTTTGCCCAGCAATAAAGACCCGTTCCAAACTAAAGCCCCCTGAGACATCCATCTGGGTTCATTCTCTTAGTTACTGAGGCTTTCCCGTCAGAACCAGAACGTTTGGGGAACTCTCCAGATTCCTGGTGGTCTGGCGGGTGCAGCGGAGACAGTGACTCACCCTCAGAGATGCAGACCATCTGTCTGCCGCACCATATTAGGCTGCAGACCAAAGTAATCAAACACAGTTTGCCTATCAGCCCAATGGGAGGAGAAAGATCAGCCAGTGGGTCTGTTGCCTGTCAGGTAAACGTTGCCAAGGCTGTTGCCGTATAGTTATACACAACATTACACTTCGATACGGCAGGAATGTACACAGGCAAACCAACTGTAAGCAGAGCAGCAATCACCACAGCATGAGAGGAGCAGACTGCGTGTGAGATTACAATCAACAACGTTTGGTCATCCTTGAGGAGAGATCCAGTAGTACACATTATGAAACACAATATCTAAATAAAACCCCACTGGGTTCCAAAGTACAGAAGACATAAGGTCTAGCGTCTGCAACTCCAGACGTCCACAGGATGGCTCTGAGGGTCAGAGAGGAGCAGTCTGGATGAAGACTCTGAACAACCTCATTAACACAATCCTACTCTTCATCCTCTGGGGGAGACATTTAGGTTTCTTACAATCTATCTTTATCGTTTGGCCTGAATAGCAATCTAAAATACTTTTCAATTAAACGGCAGCCTCCCCCTCTCTCCCCCGCTCTCCCCCTCTCTCCCCCGCTCTCCCCCGCTCTCCCCCGCTCTCAGTTTATGTGATTACAGTAAACATGGACTGATCTTGTGCCAATAGTACAGCAGTTAACCTTTGCCCTTTTTATCAGGACACTGTGGGTAAACAGGCGGGGGTCAGATGAACGGTTCAGCGGTTAGAGAAGAGCAACGTTGCGTTTCTACTTCCAGTGGTCGCCAGAAGACTCTGGTTCTGTTCAACGTTCCCTGGGCTCATCCAGGTTCTCAGGCCGACTAGATATCAGAACATGACCTGAATACTGTTCATGGTAACGCTTAAAGCCATACCGGATTACACTTAATGCTACAGCTGTGCTAATGCTATGCTACCGCTCGCAGCCATACCGGATTAGACTTAATGCTACAGCTGTGCTAATGCTATGCTACCGCTCGCAGCCATACCGGATTACACTTAATGCTACAGCTGTGCTAATAATATGCTACCGCTAGCGGCCAGAACGGTATACTCTCAATGCTACAGCTACTCTAATGCTATGCTACCACTTGCAGCCATACCTGTATACTCTCAATGCTACAGCTATGCTAATGCTATGCCAATGCTAGCAACCATACCTGTATACTCTTAATCCCGGCACGGCAGTAGTACTTCTTGATGTCCACATCGATCTCAGTGTTCCCCACAAAACTGGAACAACAAACAACAGTGGAATAGAGCATCTGTTGGTGCATGCATGGAACTACATGAATGTGTGCACGTGTGTGTATACGCCTGTGCGTGTGCATTCAAGAGTGTGTGTGTGTATGAGTGCCAGTGTGTGTGTGCATGCGTGCGTGTCTTTTGGGCGTGTGTATGTGTGTCAGTGTGTGAGTGTGAGTGTGAGTGTGAGTGTGAGTGTGAGTGTGTGTGTACCTGATCTGCAGGTCCATGATGATCTGCCTCTTGTCCACGTTCTCTGTATACACCTTCACTCCATTCACCCTGAGAGGCTGGAGATCAATAAGCCCATCGATCAGTCAATCAAATCAATAAATCAAATCAATAAATCACGCTCTCTCTGTCCGATTTTGGCAATCAAAACCCAAATCTGTGATCAACCTGGAACACACCACGGATCCATTTCGAGTTTGGATCAGATAACGGAGCAGGTAGGGGTCAGACATCTTGCTTAAGGAAGCTTCCAGTCAGCCTAGGAGCCCTGGGGATCGAACCCGGACACTAAAGGAGGGTACAGAGGAACGCTCCACAGATTACAGAGTGGTCTCTCCGGACACCGTCTGACCACCACCTGGTTTGTGAGAAAGCGGTCTCTCCGGACACCGTCTGACCACCACCTGGTTTGTGAGGAAGCGGTCTCTCCGGACACCGTCTGACCACCACCTGGTTTGTGAGGAAGCGGTCTCTCCGGACACCGTCTGACCACCACCTGGTTTGTGAGGAAGCGGTCTCTCCGGACTAGTTGAGCAGAGGTGGCCCAGAACCCAGAACCCAGACCGCAACACCCCCTTGTGGAGCGGTGCGGAGAACGCACACAAAACCAACCTGCCGAGCTACAATCATTTTTGGGTGGCCAGTCCCATTTTAGGGGGACAGGTGCCACCCCAGGCCTGCCCCCTGGCGACGGCCCCTGGCGACGGCCCCTGGCGACGGCCCCTGGCGACGGCCCCTGGCGACGGCCCCTGGCGACGGCCCCTGGCCTGCCCCCTGGCGACGGCCCCTGGTGACGGCCCGCTCGGTCCTCACTCAGCAGCCAGGAGACCCACATGGAGTCCCTGCCCATCATGCTTCTATAAATAGCATCACGTGCCCGTGCTAGCATTTGTTAAACAAAACCCTGAATCTCATTGCTGCTGCGAGGTCACCTGACTACGCAAACCAAATACATCCCCCCTTCGAATCACTTTTACACAACTAGTATCATTTATGGAAATTATAATACATCATAAAAAACACACGATTATTGTAACTGTTGACAGGAATAAGGAATAACAATAAGTAAGTATCTATCACAGTATTTAAATAGTGTGAATGATTTA
>JACYXH010000752.1:1152500-1160000 GCA_026745465.1 Lota lota
TCCTCCTCCTCCACCTCCTCCTCCACCTCCTAGTACCGATTTCAACAGGAGGAGGACGAGGAGAAACTAGGAGGAACAAGCATATTGTGGAAGCCATCGTCACCAAGCTTGTATTTACGAGGAGAATACAGTTGGGCGTTGAACACGCAACCCTCTGAGGATCAACTACAGCTCGAGTGAGAGAGACAAGTCGCAACCGACAGCTGAGGAGGTCTGGGGGACAAGGGTCAAGAGGTCACGCCCAGGGTGAGGGGGTGGGGGGAATCAAACAGTGATCGCAACATTCACTGAGTCAGCAGTGAAACTTTATCCGTGGTAGTGAACTATGTCCTGAATGTACACACACACACACACACACACACACACACACACACACACATACCAGTGTGGTGGTAAGTGAAAAGTATTTCCATCACCTGGAACAAACATCAAAACAACAACAAAGAATGGAGTCAAACCATCAGAACAACACAAAGCCAAGAGGTCAATGTTTCTTCAACTCAGGCACACACACACACACACACACACACACACACACACACACACACACACACACACACACACACACACACACACACACACACACACACACACACACACACACACCATTATGGAAGTCAATAACCTTTTCCGCCATTTTAAAACAGTGTTGCTAACATCTGGCCGTGGTGCCAGCAGCCTACCGCAGCTACGCTACACGCTAGTAGTTCTGCTTCCCTGAAGCTAACTATGACGGCAACCAAGAGGCCTGGCTGCTTCCAACAGATGCTTTCAAAATAAGGGCAGGAAGCTGTCAGAGATACCGCTTTACATGTTATTTATACAAACCATGATTCCTGCTACATTGTGGATGAGCTAACTGTAACACACACACACACACACACACACACACACACACACACACACACACACACACACACACACACACACACACACACACACACACACACACACACACACACACACACACACACACACATATATGATACAAGCTATATTGTGGATGAGCTAACTGTAACACACACACACACACACACACATATATATGATACAAGCTACATTGTGGATGAGCTAACTAACATACACACACACACATATATATGATACAAGCTACATTGTGGATGAGCTAACTGTAACACACACACACACACACACAAACACACACACACACATATATATGATACAAGCTACATTGTGGATGAGCTAACTAACACATACACACACACACACACACACACACACACACACACACACACACACACACACACACACACACACACACACACACACACACACACACACACACACACACACACACACATATATGATACAAGCTATATTGTGGATGAGCTAACTGTATCTTTCTTATTTTCTTGTTTGTTTCCTAAGGGTTGTGTGTTGCAAAATATATTGCAGGCAAGGTGACACATCCATTGCATATTCTGTGTATGAACTGCACAAGAACAGCAAAGAAAGATATAAAAACAACTCCTATTGAGAGTTCTCAGACGCTGCAACAAGAGGCACTGCGTACTTAGTGAGTTGAACCTTACAGAACAGTCCCCTACTACAGCGTTATCAGGAGAGCATCACACAGCTGTGTCTTCCTGCAACCCGTACCTCCCACCAAGCTGACCACCAGGCGGGCTGGTCAGGTTTAAGGGGTGGCCAAAAAAACAACCACCAGAAACTTGGGTGGCTTTAGGATGAAGAGAGTGTAAAGATGAAGAGGGATGAAGAGGGAACTTAACAAGAGACGTCCCTATTAGTCTTTTATCAGACACTTTCCTCCACAGAGACGCTCAGGGAATCCAGAGACAGGTCATTAAGGAGCAGGTAGGGGTTAGACAGTACAGAGACAGGTCATTAAGGAGCAGGTAGGGGTTAGACAGTACAGAGACAGGTCATTAAGGAGCAGGTAGGGGTTAGACAGTACAGAGACAGGTCATTAAGGAGCAGGTAGGGGTTAGACAGTACAGAGACAGGTCATTAAGGAGCAGGTAGGGGTTAGACAGTACAGAGACAGGTCATTAAGGAGCAGGTAGGGGTTAGACAGTACAGAGACAGGTCATTAAGGAGCAGGTAGGGGTTAGACAGTACAGAGACAGGTCATTAAGGAGCAGGTAGGGGTTAGACAGTACAGAGACAGGTCATTAAGGAGCAGGTAGGGGTTAGACAGTACAGAGACAGGTCATTAAGGAGCAGGTAGGGGTTAGACAGTACAGAGACAGGTCATTAAGGAGCAGGTAGGGGTTAGACAGTACAGAGACAGGTCATTAAGGAGCAGGTAGGGGTTAGACAGTACAGAGACAGGTCATTAAGGAGCAGGTAGGGGTTAGACAGTACAGAGACAGGTCATTAAGGAGCAGGTAGGGGTTAGACAGTACAGAGACAGGTCATTAAGGAGCAGGTAGGGGTTAGAGTCTAACCCCTACCTGCTCCTTAATGACCTGTCTGTATTGTCTAACCGTTAGACAATACAGACAGGTCATTAAGGAGCAGGTAGGGGTTAGACAGTACAGAGACATGTCATTAAGGAGCAGGTAGGGGTTAGACAGTACAGAGACAGGTCATTAAGGAGCAGGTAGGGGTTAGACAGTACAGAGACAGGTCATTAAGGAGCAGGTAGGGGTTAGACAGTACAGAGACTGGACATTGGGGAATGTTGTTGTCAGTTTACGCAGACGTCAGACTAACAACGTGCTACAGTTGGCGTATACTAGCATGTCCACAAACAACTCTTACCCAGGGAGGGAGGTCCGAGGTTGGCAGCCGACTCTGTTTCTCCACCGTCTCCTCCGGCTGCAGGAATGCCAGGGCTCGGTTAATCCGGTAGTTCTTCTTTCCGTGGTTCTTCCTCCACCAGAAAAACGCGGCTAGTCCCACCAGAACCCAGCTGAAGCTGAACTCCAAGTATCCCAGCACGTAGATGGGGAAGATGAGGAGAAATGTCCTTCCGAAGTTAGTCCACAACTGGGAAACTTCTGTCAACGAGGACTGGGGCTCGTCGTCCATGTCAAGCGGGGACGGCGGACCGAGCGGGCTGGCCGGGGGCACGGGTCCGCTCAGCCCGCCCGTGGACCCCGTGGAGCCCGTGGACCCTGGGGAGCCCGTGGAGCCCGTGGACCCTGGCACTGCAGTGCTGCTCATTTTCGCTGTCAACGACTTCTGAAAACATGAACAACATGAAGTTCGTTATACTTGTTATACTTGTGAGCCGTGTGACCACTCTGGCTCTAACCCGGGTTAGTCTGTCCCGGGTTAGTTGAGGGTTTAGTCAACACCGCGGAGGAACTGAATGATCCAACCCCCACGTCGGACGCTCCGCGGGCTGAGCCGTCGTATCTCGACTCCCCAAGGACTCCGGCTGCTCTCCCGTTAAAAGCTCAACTAATATCCCAACTTAAGCCGCTCGCTTCCCCGTCAAAACACGACAACAACACACTCACCCGTATCCGTCTGGTGTCACGTTCACTCCGGGAAAACAAATCACCGTCCCGTCCTCTGCATGGCGTATTCCCCGACTGATAACGTCTCTTCGTCCGGTAGTCACGCCTGGCTGTGAGCTGCTCTTCTCAGCCTGACACGCACACAGCAGGGCGGCGGAAGGCACGGAGGTTCGGCCCCCTCGAGACTCCTCCGGCCCACAGGAAATTGTCATCGCCGAGGAAGGGGTCAACTTTTCCGGGGAGGGTTTTCATGCGCCGCCCGGTGGCGAGAACGTATCGTCTGTAATATATGAATATATAGTTAGACTTATGACTATAGGACTATCGAATAATACAATAGAACATAAAAGGACACGATACAATATTCCTAAAAAAATAATAATAATAATAATAATTATATATATATATATATACAGTATATATATATATATATATATATATATATATATATATATATATATATACTGTATAATATAATTTAATCAAATACAACAAAACAACAACATTAAACAACATAAAATAGAAAAGAGTAGAATAGAGTAAGACACCATACAAAACAATGAAACGAACGACAATATAATACCATACAATATCATAAACAAATATATAATATAATACAATTCGTATTAAATAAAATAAAAGGGAATGATACGCTCCCATGACGCATTATTTTATTCATCAAATCAAATCATCACTCAAACTTCAGTCATCAACTATCAGTTTTCAATCCAGTTTTACTGACCCAAACATTCACGTCCACACACACAGGCCTACTGCGCCGAACTTCACCCCACTACTGCTGACGGTTGTTCTCAAGTGTCTTCGCGTCGCGTTGGACGGCAGTGTACCTCTTTCACCGCTAGAGGACGTCGTTACCTTAAACTTACATAAAGACTGATTTATAAGTGTGCGTGCGTGTGTAAATTGACAACAAAAACACTGTGAGGATAAATCCTTAATAATAACATTATTGTTATTAATACTATGAGATTTAATATGAACATTCATATCGATATTTGAATTAATAGTAATATTAATATTAATTATTCCACCACCGCTGTCTGGGACATTTCTACCCGTTACACAAACACACACATACATACAGACACAGAAACACACACACCTCAACACACACGCATACACACACAGACACACACACACACACACACACACACACACACACACACACACACACTGGGTGTGATGCTTGATTGCAGGATTGGTTAATTGGTTGTGAGTGGGTGTGGTTTCTGTTGATTGGTTCACCAAATGGCAGCTGGAGTATAAAGACAAACCAGTAGGTGACTGCTGGCCGAGTTGGGAGTTATAAGTTCGTTAAACGTGACTGACCTGTGGAGGTAGTTTGGCTGTTAACTCTCCTTGGTAATGATCTTCTATTGTTCGTTAATACAGCATTCCCCTTTTCCTGTCTTCAAACATGGACCAAACGGACAAGTCACGTAGGCATGTGTCATGTATAAATAAAAAACTAACGTTGCCCATGCGTCATCCACATCACCTCACCGCAGTACACCTCATTTATCAAGTCTTCAAATCAACCAGAGCTGGGAAACCGCAGGGGGTCTTCATTATTATTAATTAATATTAAAGAAAACAATAAAAACAATAAAAAATAAAACATGCAGTCTTTTCACAATAAGAGCCCCCCGTGCCCCTAGGTTCATGACTATTCATGAGCGTGACTCGGTGGTTGCATCATGCCCGGCGTGCCGTGTTCCTCCGAGCGGCGTCTGAAGGATCCACCGGTTCTCTTGGTTTTGAAGCTGATGTTTACCAGGGAGACCTGAGCCGGGCCGGGGGGGTCTTGGCATAAATCATGGATCTGTTTGTAATTCGCCCGCAGCCAGGACTCGTCATCAGTTCAGAGACATAAACAGGAAACACTCATGGGACCCCATTTTACATTCCAATATTCTACGTCTATCGAGCCGACCGCCCCAGGCCTGCATTTAGCCGACTGACGGAAGGTCCCGGACCAAATGTACAAACAACTCCTCGACAAATCCAACTGTTTCTGCTCTTTTCTGTAACTTTATTTAATTATTGTTTATTTGCGGTAGTTTGCATTCAGAGAAAAGCTGGAAACCGGATGTAGTGGTTGACTACTTCCTGCCTGGTTCCAGACGTCAAGCTGGTGGAGGGTGAGAGCAAGGGGTCGCAATTACCAATATTGTTATCGCAAAAAACGTAGATTCCAATTTGCCAGGCTTGCAGGTGTCTTAAGTTGCAGTTCCCTCTGTTTTACCGAAGGGGGCGCTGTTCTTCTGGTTTGGTTTGAGTGTTGAGGTCCAGTTTAACTGAAGGGCTCCTGGCTCCCCCGCGACAGCTGCTCCGTGCAGGGCTAGCCTGCTAACATGCCAATAGAAAGCCTTGTTGACACACAACAGTGAGAGGGTTTAGTGTAGCGTTGTGGGAAGGAAGGAAGGAAGGGAGCCGAGGAGAAGGAAGGAAGGAAGGGAGCAGAGGAGATGGAAGGAAGGAAAGAGAGTGCAGAGGAGAAGGAAGGAAGGAAGGGAGCAGAGGAGAAGGAAGGAAGGAAGGGAGCAGAGGAGAAGGAAGGAAGGAAGGGAGCAGAGGAGGTGGAAGGAAGGAAAGAGAGTGCAGAGGAGAAGGAAGGAAGGAAGGAAGGAAGGACGGAAGGAAGGAAGGAAGGAAGGAGGCACTGCCGGGTACCTGACTCCCTCACCTGACTGAGCAGTTTGATCTAACAGACTGTAAGGTGATGCTGCCCAGTGTAAATCTGACCTGTACCTCCTGTATGTTTATAGTTCCACTGTAGAGAACATGGGTGCATGTATACACTGTAACTACTTTATGACGTCACTTTAGCTTCTACTCAACAGCCTGCACGCACAGGCCAGCTGCAGGCAGCCGTTGATAACCCTACGGTCCACACTACCTTACCTGCAGGAGACCAGACGCATGAGCCTGAAGCGCTGGCTCTCCTCCTCCTCCTCCTCCTCCTCCTCCTCCTCCTCCTCCTCCTCCTCCTCCTCCTCATCCTCCCTCTCTCTCCCTCCCCTCTCTCTCTCTCTCTCTCATCTCCTCCTCTCCCTCTCTCTCCTCTCTCTCTCTCTCCCTCTCTCTCTCTCCCTCTCTATCTGTCTCTCTCTCTCTTTCCCTGTCTTTCCCTCATTTAAAGTGCTTTATTGGCACGATAAAAACATGTTTGTCTGGTCAAAGCAGTCAAAATCTATATCTATATATCTATATCTATATCTATATATGTGTATATATAGATATATATAAATAATTAAATATAACATTTAAATTAAAAGTCAACTACAAATCTTTCTCCCTGGCTTAGCTACGTCATCGTATGTAAGGAATGTTAAATAATTGTGTGTGGTATGTGTGTGTGTGCGCGCACGCATGTTTGTGTGGAATGTGTGTGTGTGGGTAGTGTGTGTGTGTGTGTGTGTGTGTGTGTGGGTGGTGTGTGTGTGTGTGTGTGTGTGTGTGTGTGTGGGGAGGCTACGCGTGGAGTGCGTGGTTGAACTTGTCAGAAATGACGACGACGATGATGATGGTGGTGATGATGGTGATGACGAAGATGACCGTTGAAGGTGAGGGTTGGTAAACGGAACGCTGTAGTTCAGTGAGTTAAGTCGCGCGTATTTGACAGCTTTACCGTGGGACCGAGACGGAGCCGCGCGCGTCTTTCTCCGGCTCAAATGAGATGACCGAGGATTGCTCAGCGGTCAGGACAGCTCCGGATCTCAACCCTCCACCCTGGAACACAACTACTTTGTATTGTTTTACACTGCGGACCACAGGCTGACTGAGGACTGTAGAGATGAAAAGTTTATTTTTGCTCACCTTTTGTCTCTCTACGAATCCCTTCATGGTAAGTTTACAACCACAATGTCTTAGAATTGGTCCTTTTTCGAGAACTAGGAATGCGTCATGTGGTCATATTGTCGACACGGTGACATTGAAGGACTCGACATCAT
Source organism: Lota lota (assembly GCA_026745465.1). Classification (NCBI taxonomy): domain Eukaryota; kingdom Metazoa; phylum Chordata; class Actinopteri; order Gadiformes; family Lotidae; genus Lota; species Lota lota. The sequence goes on from JACYXH010000752.1 coordinate 1,159,924, forward strand.
ATATTATTATATATATGATGGCGGGACCCTCCATCATGATCTGCTCCAGAAGTGAGTTGGGTTATGAGAGTTTTTTT
>JACYXH010000752.1:1175000-1280000 GCA_026745465.1 Lota lota
GTGTTGCTGTGTTCCAGGGTCTGGCAGTGGCCATCTTGTATTGTTTCCTCAACAGTGAGGTAAGACCATCTTATACTAAATCTGCTTCACTTTCATTTGTGTGTGTGTGCGTGTGTGGGCATCAGTGCGTGTGTGTGTGTGTGCGTGCATGCGTGCGTGTGTGTGTGTGTGTGTGGGCATCAGTGTGTGTATGTGTGTGTGTGTGGGCATCAGTGTGTGTATGTGTGCGTGCGTGTGTGTGTGTGTGTGTATGTGTGTGTGCGTGTGTGGGCATCAGTGTGTGTATGTGTGTGTGCGTGCGTGTGTGTGTGTGTCTAGTAACGCCCCCTGCCCCCCCCCCCCAGGTTCAGGGGGAGCTGAAGAAGAAGTGGAGGAGCGTTCATCTCAACTGTCGCCTCAGGAGGAACCAGCGTTTTCCCAGCATGCACGATTCCCAGGACGGCTCCAAGCACGCCGTCCACGGTGGCCACGACTCCCAGAACCCCTTCATCCCGCAGTCCGAAACCAGCATCCTCTGAGCCCCCCCCTCCCCCCCAGCCGCCCCGAGAGACGCTTCAAACGCATCCAAAACGAAATGTCAACAGCCCAAACCAACTCGGCCCCCGCATGGTCGATAGAGACCCGACGGTCTCAAACCCCGGAACGTTACGGAATACGGACACGCCTGCAGCGCTGCGTTCACGAGGACACCCAGGACGAGGACATCCAGGACGAGGACATCCAGGACGAGGACACCCAGGACGAGGACACCCAGGACGAGGACATCCAGGACGAGGACATCCAGGACGAGGACATCCAGGACGAGGACACCCAGGACGAGGACGAGGACACCCAGGACGAGGACACCCAGGACGAGGACATCCAGGACGAGGACATCCAGGACGAGGACACCCAGGACGAGGACGAGGACACCCAGGACGAGGACACCCAGGACGAGGACATCCAGGACGAGGACATCCAGGACGAGGACGAGGACATCCAGGACGAGGACACCCAGGACGAGGACATCCAGGACGAGGACATCTAGGACGAGGACACCACACGCTTTTACTACGGAGCAAGTATTATTATAAACCATATTGCAGGGGTTGTTCGGCAGTTCGTCTAACGTCAGCCCACTTTCCGGGCGTAAAGTCTAAAGATTTCTTCAAAAAACAAGAAGGATCAACAGACCACGTGTTGATCAGCACTGTGACATCGGGGTTGATTAGAGACAGTGCTTCGAATGACCGGACCGGACCGGTGTACCACGTGGACCGTCGCTTCACTGCGCCTGAACCGGAACACAACAACGCATGAGAAACAAGAACGAGTGTTCAGCAGTCGTTCTCGCTTAACAAACACGCCTTTCCCTCGCGAGGGAAGGCCATTGAGTGCACGAAGAAAACAGCGTTGGACAACGGGAAAACAACTCCAGAGCAATGTTAGAAACGCAATAAGCGTTGTTTGAGAATGGCGTTGCGCACGTTACATGTCTTTAAACATAAAGTACACACGTTTACAATAGAAGGGAGTAGTTCTGGACTCCCTGGTCAGCAGGCACAGAAGCCATTGCTGAGCCTGCAGCGGTGGCTGAAGACCAGAGCGCCCAGAACAGGGCTTGATACGCTGAGAAAAGTAGTTCCCATAGTTGGAGAATATGACATTCTTAATTTGTAATAGTCCCTTAGGTGAGAGTTGCGAGACTGCCAAGATACCAAATTGGTTGAATCTGTAAGTGACATCTTGACTTCCACAAGTTTTGTCAAAATGTTGTGTTGTGTTGTCGAATGGGTCAATTCTAGCATGACATCCATTCAACATCTTGCCTTGACCCTTAACCCTTGACCTAAATGTCTGATGGTGCGTTTATTTTACCGTAGGCCTGCTACCGAAATGTATATCCTTTCCACGTGACCAAGTTCTGCTGAATATGTGGTTAGTTAGTTAGTTAGTTAGTTAGTTAGTTAGTTAGTTAGTTATGGTTCAGGCAGCTGTCCTGCGACCAGTCCTTAAGACGTTTGGACGTTGCCTTGACGATATATGGATGATATTTCCATTATTTGCACAATACTGAGCTGTATTCAGTTAACAAACTGCCAAACTGAAGGGGATTGAACGCGCGTCTCGTCCTAGCGTCTATGTGACTGCAGTTCGCTTTTATTTGACCTGATTTTACAATATTAATTGTATTAATTAATTCATTAATTTTATATATAGCGTTGCACATAACCCAATCATGTTTATTCCGCACACAGCGAAGTTGGAATGTGACCTCACTCCGGGCGCCATCTTGTGAGGCGGAACCTGCGGAACAACAGAGGTAGAGACCTCTCAACATGGCGCGCATGGCGTTTAGCACGGTGTGACGTTAGCCTCACGTTCCCATCAGACGGCTGTGCTGGGACCAGTTTGGTCAAACTGGTTGTAAAATATATATTATTGACACATACTCTAGTTCTATTTATTTAACATACGGCCATATTGGAGTTGTTTGAAAATGGGTCAGCGCACATGATCTCATCACACACAATGAGGTATGAAAGAGAAAAAGCCTCCGTCTCTTGGTTTATAATGTCGCACTTAAAGCAGATGCTTTGCTTATTTTGTGAATTGCGATGTTCTCGAATCATTCCTGCACTTTTTGGGGTACATCTTCGTTGTTGAATGCACTTACTGTAAGTCGCTTTGGACAGAAGCGCCTGCTGGATAAATGGGATGTGATGGGATGTGATGTGATGTGATGGGATGGGTCAGGACATGGCGTCCAGCCCACCTTGGGGGTCAAAACGTTCGGTGGGAGAACACACTGGCTCTGTCTTGGTCTGTCTGAAGCACTCAGAGTCTGAAGACACAGAAACTGGACTTCAGGTTGGCAAAGGCTGTCTGTGGCCATCGCTGTTATATGTATCGCTATCCTGAGTGTACTTATTTGTCATTTGCGGCCTGTAAAAATGTGGTGATGATGATGATGATGGGAGTACTGGGTGTTTCATCTCTGTCGTTGCCATGGCGAACACGCTGAAGATGTATTTCCGCGGTAAACAGGATATTACTGCTGAAGGGGTCTCGTTATTGATTGGTTTGAGGTCCCTAGAGAACTAGAGAACTAGAGGCCAAGAGAACTAGAGAACTAGAGAACTAGAGAACTAGAGAACTAGAGGCCAAGAGAACTAGAGAACTAGAGAACTAGAGAACTAGAGAACTAGAGGCCAAGAGAACTAGAGAATTAAAGAACTAGAGAACTAGAGAACTAGAGAACTCTTCTTTCAAAAGGGCGGTTACTCCATAATGCTGTACATTGTTTATTAATGGTATCGTCACTGATCCTATTAATCTTGCCAATCTATAATTTATAAAAACAGCTTCTGGCCTTCCAGGTAGGTGTTGCCATGTAGAGTACATGTTCTTAGAAACAGTACATATTCATTCATATTCATAAACACAGACACGTACACACTTGAAAACATAGACCAACACACACATATTTATATTCAAACTGTTGGCAAACTGTTGAGTTGTTTATTTCTTGTTTTGGAAACATGTTGTGAGCTAGCTTTCTTAGCATGGCTACAATGAGCGTCAATGTACCTGTTGTCTTGCTTGTTTTGAAGAAAGATGATTAAAAACCCAGAAACAAACAATCATCCGGTCCTCTCTAATGAAATATATGCCAGGTTGGAGGTTGGATTTTACATTCGGTCAACATTTTTGATTCCTTTGTTCCACAGCCGAATGAACCGCCAGTGGAACAGAGTGATGGTGTCATCGTCATGCTAACAGGCGAGGGTGATGACGATCCGGCCCGTCCACAGGTTTTCCACTAATGATGCTTTGTTTCCGCGAGCCGTGCGATCCTGTTTCATCTTGAAACGTTCCCTCTGTGTTCTTTGTTAATGAGCAGCCGCTTTTGGGATTGAGACGAGATGAGCGAACCTCGACCTGACCTTCGTGCTTCGTTATCCCTCCAAAGACGAGTCTTTTGATCTCAAAGCACCAAGATTAACAACTCCGGAGCCACAAGGTGGCCCCCGGGAGGAGAGGAGGATGAACAGTAGCTCCTACGATAGGAAACGGATTCAAACCAAAGGCACCAATGGCCCTTCAATTGATGTCTTGGGGCTTTCGTGTTTCCTGTTTCTTCCGTCCGTTATTCCGGGTTTCATTCCCACTGGTTGAGCAAGGCATTAACACTGCCAGGGTTAGGGGTTCCATTCCCACTGGTTGAGCAAGGCATTAACACTGCCAGGGTTAGGGGTTCCATTCCCACTGGTTGAGCAAGGCATTAACACCGCCAGGGTTAGGGGTTCCATTCCCACTGGTAGAGCAAGGCATTAACACTGCCAGGGTTAGGGGTTCCATTCCCACTGGTAGAGCAAGGCATTAACACTGCCAGGGTTAGGGGTTCGACTCCCACTGGTTAGCAAGGCATTAACACTGCCAGGGTTAGGGGTTCCATCTCCACTGGTTAGCAAGGCATTAACACTGCCAGGGTTAGGGGTTCCATTCCCACTGGTTGAGCAAGGCATTAACACTGCCAGGGTTAGGGGTTCCATTCCCACTGGTTGAGCAAGGCATTAACACTGCCAGGGTTAGGGGTTCCATTCCCACTGGTTGAGCAAGGCATTAACACTGCCAGGGTTAGGGGTTCCATTCCCACTGGTTGAGCAAGGCATTAACACTGCCAGGGTTAGGGGTTCCATTCCCACTGGTTGAGCAAGGCATTAACACTGCCAGGGTTAGGGGTTCCATTCCCACTGGTTGAGCAAGGCATTAACACTGCCAGGGTTAGGGGTTCCATTCCCACTGGTTGAGCAAGGCATTAACACTGCCAGGGTTAGGGGTTCGACTCCCACTGGTTAGCAAGGCATTAACACTGCCAGGGTTGGGGGTTCGACTCCCACTGGTGCCCACCATGAATACACTCATGCCATGTTAAAGCCTTGCACTCCGCAAGTGCAAGGCTTTAATTGGGAAGCGCTTTGAGAGACGTTTTCTATGCTACTTCTATGGAAACGGTCCATTCTCCTCGTCTCGTTTCAGTGTGGAGTGGCAGATAATGGAGGGCAACTGCTGTTCTGTCTGACAATCAAAAGAGAACAGGGGGAGAGGAACATTTTGTTCAGACCGTTGAATATGGTGTGTTAGATAAGACAGGGGCTGGCTTTGTTTTTTGAAGTACAACAAGACGGCATTAAAGGATAACTTTGGGATATTTCAATCTGGACCCTATTTTCCCATCATTTTGGGTCTGAGTGACTATTGCAGACAGTTTTGTAAAAAAGATTGGGCTTGTATTGAGCGAGAACGCTCTAGCCGTTATCTGTGAAACAGGCTGCAATGTTACTCTCCCAGGCAACAGCCCCTCATCAATATACGTCCTCTAAAAGGGCTTGTTACTGCCATGACAGGCTCAGAACGGTCTTATAATTACTACTACTTTATGGAAAGGATCCCTACAGAGAAAAATCCCAAGGTTATCCTGAAGCTCAATAGGTTTCCACTTAAAGATTAGAGTTAGTGAGTGAGTTTGGGATACAATTTATTTCATTGAGGCTCTGTCAGGCTCTACAGGCACTGCAGGCTCTGCAGACTCTACAGGCTCTGTCAGGCTCTACAGGCACTGCAGGCTCTACAGGCTCTGTCAGGCTCTACAGGCACTGCAGGCTCTACAGGCTCTGCAGACTCTACAGGCTCTGAGGACTCTGTCAGGCTCTACAGGCTCTGTCAGGCTCTACAGGCACTGCAGGCTCTACAGGCTCTGCAGACTCTACAGGCTCTGAGGACTCTGTCAGGCTCTACAGGCTCTGTCAGGCTCTACAGGCTCTGTCAGGCTCTACAGGCTCTGAGGACTCTGCAGACTCTGCAGACTCTACAGGCTCTACAGGCTCTGCAGACTCTGCAGACTCTACAGGCTCTGTCAGGCTCTACAGGCACTGCAGGCTCTACAGGCTCTGTCAGGCTCTACAGGCTCTACAGGCTCTGCAGGCTCTGCAGGCTCTACAGGCTCTGCAGGCTCTACAGACTCTGCAGACTCTACAGGCTCTACAGGCTCTGAGGACTCTGTCAGGCTCTACAGGCTCTGTCAGGCTCTACAGGCTCTACAGGCACTGCAGGCTCTGCAGGCTCTACAGACTCTGCAGGCTCTGTCAGGCTCTACAGGCTCTGAGGACTCTGTCAGACTCTACAGGCTCTGCAGGCTCTGTCAGGCTCTACAGGCTCTGAGGACTCTGTCAGACTCTACAGGCTCTGCAGGCTCTGACTGAAGTTTAGAGGAGTCTGCTTCTGCTGCTCCTTTCTTCTCGTCGTGCTGCTGTATGGGAGCTCCTCCTGTCGCCACCAGGCCAGGCCTCATGGGAGAAGGACACTAGATGGTTTAAGTGTTCTCCTTCATAAGTGGCGGTTACATTTCCCAATGTTGTGTAAAATAAATAAGCATGGGCCTAAGTAGCCTTCATACAAGGTAAGGTTGGGTGGACTATTTCAAATTATATCATATGATATTTCAGCTTGATTGAATTACTACCAAACTAGGCAAAGACAAACCTCGTTCTCAACTTGATCTTGTCATCTTCCCATGACCGTCAGTAAACTGCAGTTATTTCCATAGACTTCCCGTTAAGTTAAACTCTTTCACCATCTAGTGGTAGATGTTTGTAATTCACCTTTCATGCATTTCAAACCTTTCTTTTATCGCTTCATAATTGCTTAATTACTTAATTATAAACGAAGAAACTACAGTTTTCGTGTGCATTGTTGTTTAATATTTCATGCATTTTTTATCATCATTAGGTTAATAATAGGCTAATGTAAAATTGGAACTACCCTCCTTTCATGTGTAGTTCATTGTTGTGCTTTTGATGTAAATGCGTCAATTGTGTTTACCGATTGATGATACGGGAATATTGATATGAAGAACAATTCACTAATAAATCTAAACATAGAACATTGGGGACATCTATAGGCCCACTGACAACCTGTCCGTGACACTTGTGTGACCTCATCTCTCGCACGTCACCGCAGGGCCTCCCAGAACACGCGGCTGCAGCGGACCGCTCCGTGTTACAGTACGCGTTATCTCGGATCAACAACTTCACCATGAGCAGCGCCGACAGAAAACCGACACACCGTTCTCCCTTCTGGAAGTTGTGGAACTTTTAAAACACTTTTATGTTGCTGTCCATTACTTGTGTGTGTGTGTGTGTGTGTGTGTGTGTGTGTGTGTGTTTTCCTTGTTTCACCTGGAATAGTCTGGACGTCTACATTTATTAATTATAAGACGAGCTCTGAGGAACAGAAACGTGAACAGCCGCCAGCTCTTTTTATTGATTATCTATTATATATGGACCTTTCAGTCGCCTCTCATTGCGTTGACCAGAGACAGCTTAACTGTTGTGTTGTTACCATATCATTAAGGTCTAACGGTCTACAATTAATCTTCCTCATCATTATCATATTAATGCTGACAGTGGAAGAAAACAGGATGCATAATCCAAATATGCATAAATGCACCTCTTTTGAGATGGGTCCTTAAGTAAGAGTTGTATTTAGTTTAGGTAGTTGTATTCGTATTTACATTTGTATCTCCTTAAAATTAATATTACTGAGAATAGAAATGATGATAACAAATGATAAGAGAAATACATATAACAATCAAAATTATTATTATTATAATAATTCAATTATAATAATTAGATCATGTTAATCGTAATCAATGCATCATATTTCAACTCCTGAAGCGTTCAGAGCCTTGGGGGAAGCATGGGTTTGAAGACAGGAGCTGAAGACAGGGGTCGGGGGGGCTGTATTGTCTGTGCAGCGCCGTAGTGCACATCCAGCGCTGGGAGGTCGTAGCGAAGTCCACCGCTAGAGAGAGCGGTCCTCCGTGTTGAGCACCGCGGTGTTTACCTCCCCGACCAGACCAGCCCAGCTCGACCCGCCAAGCCACCGATGTGAGGGCGCCTCACCAGCCCTGCGTGGATCTATACAGCCTTGTGTGTTATTAGCGCTGCAGCACCGGTGAGTCGACGCCCGCGCGCCGTCTGCAACACGTTAACAACACGTTCACTTCGTGACGGGGTGCTGGTGAGGAGAGGGAACATGGCGCACACCAAAACAAACCAGTAGCCAGCTAGCTGCTCGCTGCCGTCGTTAGCTGGGCGCGGGTCCCCGGTGGCGGGTTTTCTTCGTGCTGTCGTGTTCTAAGTGAGTACCGTTTTGCTAACTTAACCTCAATTCGCGTTACCTTAACTCGCGTTAACCCGGGTCGCTGACCCGCGGGCTGAGGTGGACATGTCAGATACCGCTAGCAGCTACACGTAGCCTAGCCTAGCCAGCTAACTAGCGCACACAAACAACACACGGGGCAGGCGGAGGCCGCCGTAGCTTCAGAACGCCGTATAATCTCATCAGAACATTGGATGGTGTTAACGATGTTCATGAAATAAGCAACGCGTCTGGGCGTTTTGTCGAGCGGCTCGCTGTAAGGCTAGGCTAGGCTATGCTATGCTATCGGAGCTGATGGGGCCTTCCTGCGCCTTTGTTGGGGAAAAAAAAACGAATAGCCCGCTAAATTGCGTGCTTTATCAGAACCACGTTCACATTTGCGTACGTTGTGTTATATGCACACACACACAACACCTCTTTATAAACGCTGCCGCTCTGTCAGCGTTTGATGACGTCAACAGGCTGGACGCCCGCGTTAAGGTGTCTTCGCCGCCAACTATTTACGTTAATGTTTCTTCCTCGTGAAACAAATGAGGCGAGCGTCCGTGGTGAGACGGGCGGTTCACGTGAGTCCGAGCCGACATTGGACCGCGTGTTGTGGGGCCTGTGTTGATGATTGGCCCTGCTGGATCACACCTTGCCTTAATTGATTTGTGAGCGCGCTCGGGTTCATAATTAGTTGTCATGGCAGTTTGTAGTGTGATCCCCCCCAGGGAGACAGGTGCCGGCTGTGGGGACGACTCTAGGTGCCCGCCAGTCTGGGGGTAGCCTGTATCAACACCCAGCCTGGATATTAGCCTTAGCCTTATTAGCCTTAGCCTTATTAGCCTTAGCCTTATTAGCCTTTAGCGGGGAGGAGAGACTGCTGATCACATAGTTCTGACGGCAGAGGAACAGTGCGTGGATGAAGCAATGTGTCCACAGCTGGCCATGGATATTATGATACACTAGAGTGAGCATCATGAGGGGTTAGTTACCGCTGTTAATCTGTATTTACTTACAGATGTTGCAAGCCATACATCTCATACAGTGACACCCTGCTTACGCCCAGCTAAAAGGTTCTGGGTTCCATCCCCAATGTCCCCAGTCCACATCCTTGAGCAAGATGCCCTAACCCCTACCTGCTCCTTTAAATATCTAAAATGTCCTGCGAGTGTCTTTGGATTAAAGCGTCTGGATTACATGGTAGACTGATGTGTGGAGATGAACCATGTCTCTCAGAGGGGGACACCCTGAGGACATGTCTCTCAGAGGGGGACACCCTGATGAGATGTCTCTCAGAGGGGGACACCCTGAGGACATGTCTCTCAGAGGGGGACACCCTGATGAGATGTCTCTCAGAGGGGGACACCCTGAGGACATGTCTCTCAGACGGGGACACCCTTATGCTCAGCCCCTGAATGGATCACAGTCTTTAGGTTGAACTGTACCTCCTAACTATCAGAGGGAGAGTTCCTAACAGACTCAGGGTGAGTTCCTAACAGACTCAGGGTGAGTTCCTAATAGACTCAGGGTGAGTTCCTAACAGACTCAGGGTGAGTTCCTAACAGACTCAGGGTGAGTTCCTAATAGACTCAGGGTGAGTTCCTTACAGACTCAGGGTGAGTTCCTAACAGACTCAGGGAGAGTTCCTAACAGACTCAGGGTGAGTTCCTAACAGACTCAGGGTGAGTTCCTAACACCCAGGGAGAGTTCCTAACAGACTCAGGGTGAGTTCCTAACAGACTCAGGGTGAGTTCCTAACAGACTCAGGGTGAGTTCCTAACAGACTCAGGGTGAGTTCCTAACAGACTCAGGGTGAGTTCCTAATAGACTCAGGGTGAGTTCCTAACAGACTCAGGGTGAGTTCCTAACAGACTCAGGGTGAGTTCCTAACAGACTCAGGGTGAGTTCCTAATAGACTCAGGGTGAGTTCCTTACAGACTCAGGGTGAGTTCCTAACAGACTCAGGGTGAGTTCCTAACACCCAGGGAGAGTTCCTAACAGACTCAGGGTGAGTTCCTAACACCCAGGGAGAGTTCCTAACAGACTCAGGGTGAGTTCCTAACAGACTCAGGGTGAGTTCCTAACAGACTCAGGGTGAGTTCCTAACAGACTCAGGGTGAGTTCCATATTTATAAAGATGGAAACAAACACCTACTTTTTTTTCAATCTAAATGGTGAGGAAGTCAGATGGCTCTCTGGTTTTGACCGACTAGAGTTCACTACTAAGCAAAGTCTTCAGTAGTGCCCTGATGTCTCCATCGTCGTGTGTGGTGGCCAGTCTCTCTGAGGATTAAACCCCGGGGATTATTATGGGTTTTGCCGCGGTGGAGATTTATGAAAATGACAGCTGAGGCTTCACAGCCGCTTGGCCGGAGAACGGCCAAACCGTGGGTTGGATTTAAAAAATGTGGAGCGGGTCCCAGCGCAGCAACCAGGCACGCAGCAGGTCTCTGAAAGGGTTTCTCTGGTGAATCCACGGGCTCAAGCTGACATCGCCTGGGATCTCATGGAGGGGGGGGGGGGGGGGTTAAATACAGGTTGACAAATTAAAAGCCCTTCGATGTTCTGGCACATCCAGGTTGAGTGGAAATACTGGGGGGGGGGGGGGGGGGGGGGGTCTTTTATAAAATGTAAAAAAACAAATGAGGTCACTCGCCCTCCATCTTTCTCTTAAGATATGTCTGGTGGTGATTGTTAGACTTGGAACACCTGGTTAGTGTAATTAAAATGCCATTTAATGTGGTGCAAACCCTCCCAGGCTAGGTATCCTAGAGCACTAGGTACCCTGGACATGCTATGTTCCCTAGCATGCTAAATGCCTAGCAAGCTATGTATCTAGCACGCTTAGTACCTAGCTAGCTATGTACTCTAGCATGCTACGTATCCTAGCGTGCTATGTATCTAGCACGCTTAATACCTAGCTAGCTATGTACTCTAGTGTGCCATGTATCCTAGCATGCTACGTATCCTAGCATGCTACGTATCCTAGCGTGCTACGTACCCTAGCGTGCTACGTATCCTAGCATGCCTGTTCCCGCGTGGCGGCAGAGCTAACCCCTGGCGCTGGGCCTTTGTGTCCCGCTGCAGCTCAGATGAATAAGGAAGTGATGTCGCGGGCGGTGAGGAAGCGGCAGGCGGACCCCAAGGTGGTCCAGTACGTGTGGGCCGCCATCGAGATCATCCGCAACCAGAAGCAGATCGCCAACATGGACCGCATCTCCAAGTAAGCCTCCGCCACCCCACCGCAAGCCGTTCCATCCTCTGCCCTCTGGTGACATCACAAGTGGGAGTGTCCGCCCAGATGTGTGATGGACAGATTCCTACCCCCCCATCACCCAGTTGTGTGTACCAAGGGGGGGGATCTGTCCATCAAACATCTGGGAGGAATGATGCTAGTGTGATGTACAGGTCTTCCACACTTGGGTGGTCAAATAGGTCAACGTTTAAAAGTCACTCATTCATCGCTCATCCACACACCGACGGCGATGCTGACCACGCGCCTAAACGGCTGGCCAATCAGCTAGGGCTTTGGTGCCTTGCTCAAAGACACCTCGACACGGCGGTTCTCAGACGACCTGCGAATGGGCCAGATCAAACTGCAGTGTGTGTGAGGGGTGAAGGATCACACTATATTGTACCCTGATGAAGATAATGGGGCGTTCCTCCGTGTGGGGATGATTGATTATGGATTATTGGCGAACACAGCGCTGGCCTGGCAGCCCGGGCTGTGGTTCTCCTCGCTGGGTGGCTGCGCTCCAGCGCCTTCCCTCCATGTCTGGGTGGCTGTTGTCACGGCAACGGAGAGTGCAGCGGAATGCCATGAATCACCCTCGCCCTCCCCCCCTCCCTGGTCTACACTCCCTCCCTCGTCTACGCAGAGAGAGAGAGAGAGAGAGAGAGAGAGAGAGAGAGAGAGAGAGAGAGAGAGAGAGAGAGAGAGAGAGAGAGAGAGAGAGAGAGAGAGAGAGAGAGAGAGAGAGAGAGAGAGAGAGAGAGAGAGAGAGAGAGAGAGAGAGAGAGAGAGAGAGAGAGAGAGAGAGAGAGAGAGAGATTCCCAGGGCTGAGAGGGGGACCCAGGGATCCCAGCTCATGAGAGCAGAGAGCGGGTGTGGACTGAGCCTCAGAGGGGGGGGGGGGGGGGTGTATCCAGCATCCAGCCCCTAGCCCCTCCTCACCGCGGGGCCGCTCCACTCAGCCGTGTCTCCCTGGCAGGTACCTGAGCCGGGTGTTCGGGATGCACCCTAAGGAGACGGGCCGGCAGCTGGGCCTGGCGGTGAAGGACGGCCTGGTGGTGGAGACCCTCACCGTGGGCTGCAAGGGCTCCAAGGCCGGCATCGAGCAGGAGGGCTACTGGCTGCCCGGAGACGAGATGGTGAGTCACACGCACGCAGAGACACACACACGCACGCAGAGACACACACACACACACACACGAGATGGTGAGACCCGTCACACGCACGCAGACACACACACGCACGCACGCAGAGACACACACACGCACACGCAGAGACACACACACGCACGCACGCAGAGACACACACACGCACGCAGAGACACACACACACAGAGACACACACACACACGCACGCAGAGACACACACACGAGATGGTGAGACCCGTCACACGCACGCAGACAGACACATACACGCAGAGACACACACACACACACACACGAGATGGTGAGACCCGTCACACGCACGCAGAGACACACACACGCACGCAGAGACACACACACACACACACGAGATGGTGAGACCCGTCACACGCACAGAGACACACACACACACGCAGAGAAACACACACGCAGAGAAAAACACACACACACATAGACACACACACACGGATACACACACACGCATGTGGACACACACATACAAAGTAACATATGGACACACACCGCACAGGGTCCAACGCACACAGAGACACACACAGACAAAGCTGACCTATATCACCATATGCTAATGTTCGAATACACTGCTAGGTAGCACAGTAGCTGCTAACGTATACCACAGACCCTGGTCCTAGGACTGCACACTGTGGGACTAGGGCTGGACTGCCACAATAAACCCATGGGTGGCATTAAGCCACAACACCTACATAACCTAACACACACCAGACTACACACTGTACCATATGACATTGTGTAGGGTGGGACTGTACCATATGACATTGTGTAGGGTGGGACTGTACCATATGACATTGTGTAGGGTGGGACTGTACCATATGACATTGTGTAGGGTGGGACTGTACCATATGACATTGTGTAGGGTGGACTGTACCATATGACAGTGTGTAGGGTGGGATTGTACCATATGACATTGTGTAGGGGGGGACTGTACCATATGACATTGTGTAGGGTGGACTGTACCATATGACAGTGTGTAGGGTGGGATTGTACCATATGACATTGTGTAGGGTGGGACTGTACCATATGACAGTGTGTAGGGGGGGACTGTACCATATGACAGTGTGTAGGGGGGGACTGTAAGGTCGGGGGACTGGACCAGAGTGTGTGCTTGTGTTAACACACCTCTCTGAATCACTTGTAACCACAGGAACCCAAGGCAGAGGGCAGCAAGGTAAGGCCTTTTACACACTCCTGGGTGACTGGTCTTCACACACTCCTTACTGACTGGTCTTCACACACTCCTTACTGACTGGTCTTCACACACTCCTTACTGACTGGTCTAAACACACTCCTTACTGACTGGTCTTCACACACTCCTTACTGACTGGTCTTCACACACTCCTTACTGACTGGTCTATACACACTCCTTACTGACTGGTCTTCACACACTCCTTACTGACTGGTCTAAACACACTCCTTACTGACTGGTCTTCACACACTCCTTACTGACTGGTCTTTATGCACTCCTTACTGACTGGTCTTTACACACTGCTGGGTGACTGGTCTATACACACGCCTTACTGACTGGTCTTCACACACTCCTGGGTGACTGGTCTTCACACACTCCTGGGTGACTGGTCTTCACACACTCCTGGGTGACTGGTCTTCACACACTCCTGGGTGACTGGTCTTCACACACTCCTGGGTGACTGGTCTTCACACACTCCTGGGTGACTGGTCTTTAGAGTAGTGGTTGGGGGGAGTGGCCTGTGTACTCGAACCTGGGTCGCTAAAGACACGTTGGCCCACCAGCGGGCTGGAGTAGGAGGGTCACGTGACCTGCGTCACCTGACAGAGGAGGTGATGACATCATCGTCTGGTCGCCCTGGGGGTCGAGTGGAAGGACGCTTGACACTTTGACATTTTCTTCTTCCTGTCCCTCTGCCCTTTCCCAGCATGCACTGCTGCAAGGGGCTGATATGGTGCACTGAGGAGCTGTTTGTGCACGTGCACGTGCAATCACAGGGGCGTGCACGTGCACGTGCACGCCCCTGTGGGAGACTCATTGTTTAGTGTGAGCAGGAGAACTGAGAGGGTTTATGTCCCGCTACAGTTAATCATTACACACGTGCTCGCACACACACGCACACTCATACACGCACACGCACACACATACACAGAAGCAGCACTGTACTAGGGAGGGAGAGAGGGAGAAGGGGACTGTGTGTGTGATAATGTTATGTATTTTCCTAGTAAGTGTGTGTGTGTGATATTGTGTATTTTCCTAGTATGTGTGTGTGTGATATTGTGTATTTTCCTAGTATGCGTGTGTGTGTGATATTGTGTATTTTCCTAGTATGTGTGTGTGTGATGTTGTGTATTTTCCTAGTATGTGTGTGTGTGATATTGTGTATTTTCCTAGTATGCGTGTGTGTGTGATATTGTGTATTTTCCTAGTAAGTGTGTGTGTGATATTGTGTATTTTCCTAGTATGTGTGTGTGTGTGTGTGTGTGTGATATTGTGTATTTTCCTAGTAAGTGTGTGTGTGATATTGTGTATTTTCCTAGTATGCGTGTGTGTGTGTGAAGTGGTTGACCTCTGACCTCACATGAACCCCAGACGTCAAACACAAGTTACGCAATGGCTTGACCTTTCAAGAGTGTGTTTGTGTTGGACTTTAGTGTGTTTGTGTGTGTGTCATAGTTTCACCCAGGGGTCAGGGGGTCGGAGGGGGGGTGACTCAATGTGTGTGTGTGTGTGTGTAGGACTGGGAGGCTGAGGACCATGACTGGTACTGCTTCCAGTGCCACCTGCCGGGGGAGGTGGTGTCATGTGACGGCTGCTTCAGGGTCTACCACCTCAAGTGTCTCGGGGAGACGGACAAGACCAGAGACCCCCACACACAGTGGCACTGCCTCGTCTGCAGGGTAACACCACTGTCTGTCTGACCTGTCTGTTACCTGTCTGTCTCTCTGACCTGTCTGTTACCTGTCTGTCTGACCTGTCTGTCTCTGACCTGTCTGTTACCTGTCTGTCTGACCTGTCTCCGTCTCTCTGACCTGTCTGTCTGTAACCTGTCTGTAACCTGTGTGTCTGTCTGACCTGTCTGTCCGTCTCTCTGACCTGTCTGTCCGTCTCTCTGACCTGTCTGTCTGTCTCTGACCTGTCTGTTCCCTGTCCATCTCTCTGACCTGTCTGTCCGTCTCTCTGACCTGTCTGTCTGTCTCTGACCTGTCTGTCTCTGACCTGTCTGTCTGTAACCTGTCTGTCTGTCTCTGACCTGTCTGTTCCCTGTCCATCTCTGACCTGTCTGTTACCTGTCCGTCTCTCTGACCTGTCTGTCTGTAACCTGTCTGTCTGTCTCTGACTGGTCTGTCTCTCTGACCTGTCTGTCCGTCTCTCTGACCTGTCTGTTACCTGTCCGTCTCTCTGACCTGTCTGTCTCTGACCTGTCTGTCTGTCTCTGACTGGTCTGTCTCTCTGACCTGTCTGTCCGTCTCTCTGACCTGTCTGTCTCTGACCTGTCTGTTACCTGTCCGTCTCTCTGACCTGTCTGTCTCTGACCTGTCTGTCTCTCTGACCTGTCTGTAACCTGTCAGTCTGTCTGACCTGTCTGTCTCTGATCTGTCTGTCTGTCTCTGACCTGTCTGTCTCTGACCTGACTGTCTCTCTGACCTGTCTGCCTCTGACCTGTCGGTCTCTCTGACCTGTCTGTTACCTGTCTGTCTGTCTCTGACCTGTCTGTCTCTCTGACCGGTCTGCCTCTGATCTGTCCATCTCTCTGACCTGTCTGCCTCTGACCTGTCTGTCTCTCTGACCTGTCTGTCTGTCTCTGACCTGTCTGTCTCTCTGACCTGTCTGCCTCTGACCTGTCTGTCTGTCTCTGTTCTGTCTCTTGTCTCTGACCTGTCTGTCTGTCTCTGACCTGTCTGTCTGCAGGGCAGTAAAAAGAAGATTCTCAGTAAACAGGAGATGTGTAGATATCTACGGTTCATCGTCCAGCGCATGAAGGAGAGGGTTAGTACACACACACACACACACACACACACACACACACACACACACACACACACACACACACACACACACACACACACACACACACACACACACACACACACACACACACACACACACACACACACACACACACACACACACTCTTCCTCGTGTTCGGAGCAGAGTGAAACACTCAGTTCAAATCCTTGGATTTTACTCGTGTTTTCTTATTTTAGTAACGGTGACAAAAATGGCATAGCTTATACTGTCGAAGATGTTACCACGTTTAAAACATTCAATAAAAAAAGGATTTTGGGATCACTGCCCCATTTATAAAGTGAAAAAGTACTGTGTTTGACATCTCTATGTCCCTCTCTCCCCCCCTCCCTCCCTCCCCCGTCTCCCCCCTCTCCCTCCCTCCAGGCGGTGGATCTTAATAAGAAGGGGAAAGACACTAAACACCCCATGTACAAACGTCTGATTCACACGGCCCTGGATGTGTCCAACATACAGGAGGTACCACTACCACACTGTTACCACTACCCTACTGTTAAACTACCACACTGTTACCACTACCCTACTGTTAAACTACCACACTGTTACACTACTACCACACTGTTACCCTACCACACTGTTACCCTACTACCACACTGTTACCACTACCCTACTGTTAAACTACCACACTGTTACCCTACCACACTGTTACCCTACTACCACACTGTTACCACTACCCTACTGTTAAACTACCACACTGTTACCACTACCCTACTGTTAAACTACCACACTGTTACCACTACCCTACTGTTACCCTACCACACTGTTACCCTACTACCACACTGTTACCCTACTACCACACTGTTACCCTACCACACTGTTACCCTACTACCACACTGTTACCCTACCACACTGTTACCCTACCACACTGTTACCCTACCACACTGTTACCCTACTACCACACTGTTACCCTACTACCACACTGTTACCCTACTACCACACTGTTACCCTACTACCACACTGTTAAACTACCACACTGTTACCCTACTACCACACTGTTACCCTACCACACTGTTACCCTACCACACTGTTACACTACTACCACACTGTTACCCTACTACCACACTGTTACCCTACTACCACACTGTTACCCTACTACCACACTGTTACCCTACTACCACACTGTTAAACTACCACACTGTTACCCTACTACCACACTGTTACCCTACCACACTGTTACCCTACCACACTGTTACACTACTACCACACTGTTACCCTACTACCACACTGTTACCCTACTACCACACTGTTACCCTACCACACTGTTACCCTACTACCACACTGTTACCCTACCACACTGTTACCCTACTACCACACTGTTACCCTACTACCACACTGTTACCCTACCACACTGTTACCCTACCACACTGTTACCCTACTACCACACTGTTACCCTACCACACTGTTACCCTACCACACTGTTACCCTACTACCACACTGTTACCCTACCACACTGTTACCCTACTGTTACCCTACTACCACACTGTTACCACTACCCTACTGTTACCCTACCACACTGTTACCCTACCACACTGTTACCACTACCCTACTGTTACACTATACCAAGGGAACTAGGTCAATGGGTTGTTATTAAGTGTGTGTGTGTGTGTGTGTGTGTTTGTGCGTGTGCGTGCGTCAGAACCTGTCTGAAGGGCGCTACAAGAACTTTGAGGAGTTCAAAGCCGACGCCCAGCAGATCGTCCACAACACGGCCATCTTGTTTGGGGGTGAGCCTCTACTTTGTACTAGTATCAGTAGTGTTGTTTTACACTGTGTACTGGGTCCACTGCATTCGGGCTAACGTGTGTGTGTGTGTGTGTGTGTGTGTGTGTGTTGCAGTGCACAGTGACCAGGCTGAGATTGCACGGTTACTCTACAGCGATACGTGTCATGAGGTACAGGTCTTTCACACCGTCAGAGGGCCACGCCCGCTATGTTCTGATACACCGGTAGAACGATGTTCTGAAGCAGCCGAGCCTTACGATCCCTGTGACACGCTGCTGCTACACCAGGGTTTAGCACCCTGCCACTTCATTCACTGTTGTTAACTTCATTAGCATACACCAACCATCGCTCTGTCTGAATGAATCTTTCTCTTCTCTCCCCCCATCTCCCTCTCCTCTCTGTCCTCCCCCTCTCTCTCCTCCTCCTGTCTTTTCTCTCTCTCTCTCTCTCTCTCTCTCTCTCTCTCTCTCTCTCTCTCTCTCTCTCTCTCTCTCTCTCTCTCTCTCTCTCTCTCTCTCTCTCTCTCTCTCTCTCTCTCTCTCTCTCTCTCTCTCTCTCTCTCTCTCTCTCTCTCCGCTAGTTAAACGAGTTGATGTTGTGTAAGAACTGTTTCTACCTGTCTAACGCCCGACCTGACAACTGGTTCTGCTACCCCTGTGTGAGTATCCACCCCCCCCCCCCCCCCCCCCGCATGAAGCTCAGTACAAACACACGACCCAACACCAGGTCTGTACAGACCACTTAGTCCCAACACCAGGTCTGTACAGACCACTTAGTCCCAACACCAGGTCTGTACAGACCACTTAGTCCCAACACTAGGTCTGTACAGACCACTTAGTCCCATCACTAGGTCTGTACAGACCACTTAGTCCCAACACCAGGTCTGTACAGACCACTTAGTCCCAACACCAGGTCTGTACAGACCACTTAGTCCCAACACTAGGTCTGTACAGACCACTTAGTCCCAACACTAGGTCTGTACAGAGCACTTAGTCCCAACACTAGGTCTGTACAGACCACTTAGTCCCAACACCAGGTCTGTACAGACCACTTAGTCCCAACACCAGGTCTGTACAGACCACTTAGTCCCAACACTAGGTCTGTACAGACCACTTAGTCCCAACACCAGGTCTGTACAGACCACTTAGTCCCAACACCAGGTCTATGTAGGTTAAAACAGACCATGTAGGTTGGAGCAGACACCAGCGCTAGGTTGGAGCAGACACCAGCGC
Organism: Lota lota; assembly: GCA_026745465.1. Taxonomy (NCBI): domain Eukaryota; kingdom Metazoa; phylum Chordata; class Actinopteri; order Gadiformes; family Lotidae; genus Lota; species Lota lota. The sequence continues at coordinate 1,194,550 of JACYXH010000752.1, forward strand.
TAGGTTGGAGCAGACACCAGCGCTAGGTTGGAGCAGACACCAACGCTAGGTTGGAGTAGACACCAGCGCTAGGTTGGAGCAGACACCAACGCTAGGTTGGAGCACACACCAGCGCTAGGTTGGAGCAGACACCAGCGCTAGGTTGGAGCAGACACCAGCGCTAGGTTGGAGCACACACCAGCGCTAGGCTGGAGCACACACCAGCGCTAGGTTGGAGCACACACCAGCGCTAGGTTGGAGCACACACCAGCGCTAGGCTGGAGCACACACCAGCGCTAGGTTGGAGCAGACACCAGCGCTAGGTTGGAGCAGACACCAGCGCTAGGTTGGAGCAGACACCAGCGCTAGGTTGGAGCAGACACCAGCGCTAGGTTGGAGCAGACACCAGCGCTAGGTTGGAGCAGACACCAGCGCTAGGTTGGAGCAGACACCAGCGCTAGGCTGGAGCACACACCAGCGCTAGGTTGGAGCAGACACCAGCGCTAGGTTGGAGCAGACACCAGCGCTAGGTTGGAGCAGACACCAGCGCTAGGTTGGAGCAGACACCAGCGCTAGGTTGGAGCAGACACCAGCGCTAGGTTGGAGTAGACACCAGCGCTAGGTTGGAGCACACACCAACGCTAGGTTTGTCCTCTGCAGAGCCCCGTCCATGAGGTGGTGTGGGCCAAGATGAAGGGGTTCGGCTACTGGCCGGCCAAGGTGCTGCAGCGCGAGGACAACCAGGTGGACGTCCGCTTCTTCGGCCACCAGCACCAGAGGTTAGCACCATGGTTAGCACGCGGCTAGCAGAGCGCTAGTTAGCGTAGGCCGGTATCTACCGCGGTAGCGGAGTGCTTGTTAGCACACGCTTTCGTTTATTGTGAACATACTCTGTATTTGTCCATGCACGCAGAGGGCTGGTTAGCAGTGGCTGTTTTAAACCATGCTAGTACAGTGCTAGTTAGCACACACACCTTTTTAACGATGCAAGCAGAATGGTAATTGGTCATAAACATCACAATAATATAAATCAGCTTTTGGTGGACATTTGGGAGTTCGGCGTTTGGCAGTTCTGAAGAGCGATGGTCTAGCGTCTGTAGCGGCTGCTAATGGTCAAGCTCCGGTTCATGCTAGCACCCCGGGGGGCTAAATTTCCCCTCCGTTCCTCTCGACCAATGGGAGCAGGGCGTGGATCCCGGCAGACAACATCCAGGACATCAAGGTGAGCGTGCAGCAGCTGCAGGTGAAGCGCAGCAACGGCTGGAGGAAGGCCTGCGACGAGCTGCAGCTCTACCAGCGCTTCCTCCGCGAGGGACGCTACTGGAAGACCAAGGTGGAGGAGGAGGAGGTGGAGGAGGAGGAGGTGGAGGAGGAAGGGGGGAGCCCGCCGTCCCAGGACCTGGAGGAGGAGCCGGAGGACGTGGAGGACGTGGAGGAGGTGGAGGAAGAGGAGGAGGAGGAGAGGGGCCAGGAGAAGAAGCAGAGGCAGGGAGGTCCGAGACAGACGGCTGGCCAGGAGGAGGGTGGAGGAGGAGGAGGAGGAGGAGGTGCGAGGACGGAGAGGACGGACGAGGCTGAGTCCAGCATCTCCTCCACCAGCAACGAGCAAATCAGACATGTGAGTTTACCCTGGAGTAACATCACATGTAACATCACATGTAACATCATGCTTTAGCATCACATGTAACATCACATGTAACATCATGCTTTAGCATCACATGGTAACACCATGCTTTAGCCTCACATGTAACATCACATGTAACACCATGCTTTAGCCTCACATGGTAACATCATGTTTTAGCATCACATGGTAACATCACATTGTAACATCATGCTTTAGCATCACATGGTAACACCATGCTTTAGCCTCACATGGTAACATCATGCTTTAGCATCACATGGTAACATCATGTTTTAGCATCACATGGTAACATCACATGTAACATCACATGGTAACACCATGCTTTAGCATCACATGTAACATCACATGTAACACCATGCTTTAGCCTCACATGGTAACATCATGCTTTAGCATCACATGGTAACATCATGCTTTAGCATCACATGGTAACATCATGTAGTAACATCACATAGCTGGGAACCAGCATGAGCTGGTCACGCAGCATCACGTGACCAGCTCATGCTGGTTCCCAGCACCCAGGGAACCGCATGGGGTCCACCATCGGTCCAGTCCACCGTACACACCATCGAGTCATGAACCCAACCTGTAGCTCCACTCAGCGCCCTGTGTCCTCATTGGTTGACTGTGTGCCGATGTCATCGCAGCTCAAAGGAAGTCAGGAGCCCAAAGCCAAGAAGAGTCGTCGCAGTCAGGCAGTGGAGCCCAAAGAAGAGCCCGCAGTGAGTTCTACATACACACCTACATAATGATACATCAGTCAGGCAGTGAGCCTGCAGTGAGTTCTACATACACACCTACATAATGATACATCAGTCAGGCAGTGACCGTGCAGTGAGCCTGCAGTGAGCCTGCAGTGAGTTCTACATACACACCTACATAATGATACATCAGTCAGGCAGTGAGCCTGCAGTGAGTTCTACATACACACCTACATAATGATACATCAGTCAGGCAGTGAGCCTGCAGTGAGTTCTACATACACACCTACATAATGATACATCAGTCAGGCAGTGAGCCTGCAGTGAGTTCTACATACACACCTACATAATGATACATCAGTCAGGCAGTGAGCCCGCAGTGAGTTCTACATACACACCTACATAATGATACATCAGTCAGGCAGTGAGCCTGCAGTGAGTTCTACATACACACCTACATAATGATACATCAGTCAGGCAGTGAGCCTGCAGTGAGTTCTACATACACACCTACATAATGATACATCAGTCAGGCAGTGAGCCTGCAGTGAGTTCTACTCATAGTAATGTTGATGACATTCATTCAAAGTGTCCACCAATAGAAGTTTCTGCAGTTATTTAGCCTCCTGCTCCTCCTCATCCTGCTCCTCCTCCTGCTCTCCTCCTGCTCCTCTTCCCCCTCCCCTCCTCCTCATCCTCATCCTGCTCCCCTCCCCCTCCTCCTCATCCTGCTCCCCTCCTCCTCCCCCAGGACCCGGAGCCAGAGATGGAGGCGGTGAGCTCCAGCCAGCAGGAGGTCCCGGTCTCCTCCTGCGTGCCCCAGCAGCCGGAGCGTCTCTCTGTGTCCACCCAGACCAGGAAGGGCCCCGGGGGGCCGGGCGCGGCGCCCCGGACCCTGCAGCGCGGCACCCAGACGGCCAGCGACGGGGCCTGCCACAACCTGTGCCACGAGAAGTACACCAAGATCTTCACCGACGTCAAGGAGATGATGAAGGCCGACAACAAGAGGGAGACGGAGCGCGTGGTGAGGGAGGCGCTGGAGAAGGTGAGGGGGTACAGTTCTCTCTCTCTCTCTCTCTCTCTCTCTCTCTCTCTCTCTCTCTCTCTCTCTCTCTCTCTCTCTCTCTCTCTCTCTCTCTGTCTCTGTCTCTCCCTCTGTCTGTCTCTCTCTCTCTCTCTCTGTCTCTGTCTCTCCCTCTGTCTGTCTGTCTGTCTCTCTCTCTCTGTCTCTCTCTCTCTGTCTGTCTGTCTGTCTGAGAGAGCAGAGTGACATGTGTCGTGCCCCCCCCCTCCCCCAGCTGCGGGGGGAGATGGAGGAGGAGAAGCGACAGGCGGTCAGCAAGGCGGTGGGCGTGGCCCAGGGCGAGGTGGACAGGAAGTGTAAGCAGATGAAGGAGAAGTGTAAGGAGGAGCTGGTGGAGGAGGTGAAGAAGATGGTGACCCAACACAAGCAGCTCATCTCCCAGACCAAGAAGAAGCAGTGGGTGAGTGATGCTAACGCCTGAGGCTAACGCCTGATGTTATTTCAGTGTTTTCCTGGTTGTGTAACAGTGTTTTCCTGGTAGTGTTGCAGTGTTGTAACAGTGTTTTCCTGGTTGTGTAACAGTGTTTTCCTGGTAGTGTTGCAGTGTTGTAACAGTGTTTTCCTGGTTGTGTAACAGTGTTTTCCTGGTAGTGTTGCAGTGTTGTAACAGTGTTTTCCTGGGTGTGTTGCAGTGTTGTAACAGTGTTTTCCTGGTAGTGTTGCAGTGTTGTAACAGTGTTTTCCTGGGTGTGTTGCAGTGTTGTAACAGTGTTGTAACAGTGTTTTCCTGGTGTGTTGCAGTGTTGTAACAGTGTTTTCCTGGGTCTGTTGCAGTGTTGTAACAGTGTTTTCCTGGGTCTGTTGCAGTGTTGTAACAGTGTTTTCCTGGTAGTGTTGCAGTGTTGTAACAGTGTTTTCCTGGGTGTGTTGCAGTGTTGTAACAGTGTTGTAACAGTGTTTTCCTGGTGTGTTGCAGTGTTGTAACAGTGTTGTAACAGTGTTTTCCTGGGTCTGTTGCAGTGTTGTAACAGTGTTTTCCTGGGTCTGTTGCAGTGTTGTAACAGTGTTTTCCTGGGTCTGTTGCAGTGTTGTAACAGTGTTTTCCTGGGTGTGTTGCAGTGTTATAACTGCGAGGAGGAGGCCATGTACCACTGCTGCTGGAACACCTCCTACTGCTCCATCAAGTGCCAGCAGGAGCACTGGCACGCCGACCACAAGCGCACCTGCCGCCGCAAGAGATGAAACCCGCACGCCATTGGCTCTTCTCCCAGTCACTCAATGTCTTTAGCCCGAAGCCCCGCCCCCTTCCCTCCGAAACATTCCGGACCCCGTGCGTCCGGAAAAAAAGAAAACCTTGTTTCTTCCTGCGTTTCAGCGTTCAGCTCTTTCAGTTCTCTTGTTCAGTGGACCCGTTTACCCAAGGTTCTGCGTGGTTCTCTCGTTTAGCAAATCATGGGCGTGGATTGTTCCGAGCATGGCTCAAAATGATGTGGTCTAAGAGCGCGATTTTATTTTTTATTTCATTTTAATTTAGCTTTCTTTTCTTACGTGCTACTTTCAAACTGGTGTCAGATTACGTGTTATTTAAGTGTGTAGTAATGAGCATTAACTACATTTTATTACCTGGATTTTGTAAACACTTTTCTTATCGTAAACACGGCGGCCATCTTGAAGGAGGCAGGAGACCGCGGGTCTAAAGGTTAAGATGGCTCCTCTTTCCTCTGTACATGTATATAACGAAATATCAACAGCAAGATTTTAAAAGTGACATTTAATCATTAACAGCATATTCACCTTGAATAATCTTCCTTTGTTTGTATTTTTATTTTATTTTAATGACGTGAATAGCACCTTTTTTTTTTTTTTTCCTTTCTTGTGTTTTTTTTTTTTGATTTCCACTGAAAAGTCACTTAAATCACGTATTTGAGATTGGGAACAGGGTTTTTAAAGTTGGCCTTAGAGGTGCAGACATAAAAGTAATCTTCCATGTAACGTGTATGCACGCGTAAGGGTTCATTTTCCAATGGACTCCAGTTGTTATGAATCAAAGATGGCGGTGGCTAAGTAAACCTCGCACGTTGGACATGTTCAATTGAATTTATATTTTCTCTCTTCTGTGCGGATTTCTTTTATTTCTCGATCATCTCGTGAAACGGCGCCTTTCGTCCGACGAACTGAAGAGGAGGCCGTCCTGAACGCCCTCGTTTCACTCACGTTTCCAGAACTTCGCTCTGACCACAGATGAGCGGTGTTCTCCGCCGCCGGCTCCTTCGTTTGGGGAGGAAGCATGTGGATGGATATCAACATTTTTGTTGGGATATTTGACGTTTGCAGGAGCTTCCGCGCGGAGGAACGGCTTTCAGACGGACCGATATTAAATATATGCAAACGTGACGACGGCCAGGACAACGGTTCAGTTCATACTTTATACTCCGTGTGAACTCTAGTGTTTTTCAACCTGACGACCGCGATCAAATTGCCTTTTTAATTGTTACCGAGCGTGTGGGAACGGTTCTCCGTGATGAAGACCTCCTGAACGGAGGACCGAGGCACCGCTGTTTTTAACCCCCACCCCCCCCCCCCCCCCGTTGGCTTGATGTGGAGTTGGCATCATGCGACACCCCGCCCCGAAGAGTTTCCTTGGAAACGGAACTGAGCTGGCTTCGGCGACGCCCGGGTGCTGAGTGCTTCTCTGTTGTACAGGTGAACTACGGTGTAATACCCCTCCCCGCCACACGGCGTGCTCTGCTCAAGACTGCGCCGCCTCAACTTAGCGCTTATCCGAACGGACTTCATGTGTTGTCTCGTGTTTGTGAACCGTCAAAAATCATCATCTTTTCTTCTTTTTTTTATCAACTTTGCACTACATGTAAATAAAATCTATATGATCTGATTCGTTTCAAAATCGCAGTCATATTAAGGGTACCAGGTGTAGATTGGACACGTTTCCTTTGGTTTGGTTCTGACTAGCGTGGCTCGTGTGCGTTGAGACAGGGCTGCTGGTGTTGGTTATGTGGCCGCCATCTTGGAGGTCTGCTGCGCCTCGTTCGGTCTTGTCACAGTAAAACTGTTACAGCTTTTATTTTACTTTTAACTGTTTCACTCAACCTTCTTTTGTTCTCATTTCAAATTTGCGATGAACGTCTGCTTGTTTTAAAAGCCAGTTTTGGAGCGAATCAGAACTTTTTGTTGGGAATAATTCCAGATTGTTTCGAAGTTGGTGTAGTGTGCTGACGACGTCGCCTGTTGTGTTACAGGATTACTGCATGGTCGCCATTTCTGTTCCTCTGTTCTGCTTTCATACCCCCCCCCCAGACCCCAGACCCCGTCCTGTGGGGTACCCCCCCCAGACCCCAGACCCCGTCCTGTGGGGTACCCCCCCCAGACCCCAGACCCCAGTCCTGTGGGGTACCCCCCCCAGACCCCGTCCTGTGGGGTACCCCCCCCCCAGACCCCGTCCTGTGGGGTACCCCCCCCCAGACCCCGTCCTGTGGGGTACCCCCCCCAGACCCCGTCCTGTGGGGTACCCCCCCCCAGACCCTGTCCTGTGGGGTACCCCCCCCCCAGACCCCGTCCTGTGGGGTACCCCCCCCCAGACCCTGTCCTGTGAGGTACCCCCCCCCAGACCCCGTCCTGTGGGGTACCCCCCCCAGACCCTGTCCTGTGGGGTACCCCCCCCAGACCCCGTCCTGTGGGGTACCCCCCCAGACCCCGTCCTGTGGGGTACCCCCCCCCCCAGACCCCGTCCTGTGGGGTACCCCCCCCAGACCCCGTCCTGTGGGGTACCCCCCAGACCCAGCCCCCAGACCCCGTCCTGTGGGGTACCTGCTGGAAGGCCGTCCTTGTGAGCCTGTGGTTTCACGTGCATGAGCCTGTGGTTTCACGTGCATGAGCCTGTGGTTTCACGTGCATGAGCACTGGCGCGTGTTTCTCGTTGTGCCGTCAGAACGTGGTTTCCGTGACGACCACGATTATAAAGAAAAACAGACCGCCAGAGTCGTCCACGCGGTGACACGTCCTCAGAAGCAGCGACCCGCACACCGCGGCACGTTTGTGGGCCCGGTCACCGAGGGGGGGGGGCGGGGGGGGGTTACATTTTAGATTGTCTCTCAGTCACCGAGGGGCTTTCAGCCACACGGGTTAGTTAGCGGCTGGTGACGTCATCACTCAGCGTCGCTTCGTACCACAGAGCAGTTATGAATTGGATGGGGGGGGGTTAGATTTTAGATTGGCAGGCCGTGTAGTTCTTGATAACTCCGGGTGGCCATGCAGCGTGTGTGGGGGGGGGGGGGGGGGGTGTAAAGTAGGACACGGTGTCTTCTGTTCATATGTAAACTATTAACCGTGGCGTAACATTTTCTATGCTCCTGCCGTCCTTTCTGTTAAAGCATTAGCTAGCAATATGTATAGAAATATATTATTCTATGTGCTGCCATGGACAAATAAATGTATCAACAAGTCATGCTTCTCTCGTCTCCACTTCCCCACCCAGCACAACTGGTAGAGCAAGGCACTAACACTGCAGGGTTAGGGGTTCTATTCCCTGTCCAGCACAACTGGTAGAGCAAGGCACTAACACTGCAGGGTTAGGGGTTCTATTCCCTGTCTAGCACAACTGGTAGAGCAAGGCACTAACACTGCAGGGTTAGGGGTTATATTCCCTGTCCAGCACAACTGGTAGAGCAAGGCACTAACACTGCCAGGGTTAGGGGTTATATTCCCTGTCTAGCACAACTGGTAGAGCAAGGCACTAACACTGCAGGGTTAGGGGTTATATTCCCTGTCCAGCACAACTGGTAGAGCAAGGCACTAACACTGCCAGGGTTAGGGGTTATATTCCCTGTCTACCTCAACTGGTAGAGCAAGGCACTAACACTGCAGGGTTAAGGGTTATATTCCCTGTCCAGCACAACTGGTAGAGCAAGGCACTAACACTGCAGGGTTAGGGGTTATATTCCCTGTCTACCTCAACTGGTAGAGCAAGGCACTAACACTGCAGGGTTAGGGGTTATATTCCCTGTCCAGCACAACTGGTAGAGCAAGGCACTAACACTGCCAGGGTTAGGGGTTATATTCCCTGTCTACCTCAACTGGTAGAGCAAGGCACTAACACTGCAGGGTTAGGGGTTATATTCCCTGTCCAGCACAACTGGTAGAGCAAGGCACTAACACTGCAGGGTTAGGGGTTCTATTCCCTGTCTACCTCAACTGGTAGAGCAAGGCACTAACACTGCAGGGTTAGGGGTTCTATTCCCTGTCTAGCTCAACTGGTAGAGCAAGGCACTAACACTGCAGGGTTAGGGGTTCTATTCCCTGTCTAGCTCAACTGGTAGAGCAAGGCACTAACACTGCAGGGTTAGGGGTTCTATTCCCTGTCCAGCACAACTGGTAGAGCAAGGCACTAACACTGCAGGGTTAGGGGTTCTATTCCCTGTCTAGCACAACTGGTAGAGCAAGGCACTAACACTGCAGGGTTAGGGGTTCTATTCCCCGTCTAGCTCAGCTGGTAGAGCAAGGCACTAACACTGCAGGGTTAGGGGTTCTATTCCCTGTCCAGCTCAACTGGTAGAGCAAGGCACTAACACTGCAGGGTTAGGGGTTCTATTCCCTGTCTACCTCAGCTGGTAGAGCAAGGCACTAACGCTGCCAGGGTTAGGGGTTATATTCCCTGTCTACCTCCACTGGTAGAGCAAGGCACTAACACTGCAGGGTTAGGGGTTCTATTCCCTGTCCCGCACAACTGGTAGAGCAAGGCACTAACACTGCAGGGTTAGGGGTTCTATTCCCTGTCCAGCACAACTGGTAGAGAGAGGCACTAACATTGCAATGTTAGGGGTTCCATTCCCTGTCTAGCACAACTGGTAGAGCAAGGCACTAACACTGCAGGGTTAGGGGTTCTATTCCCTGTCCAGCACAACTGGTAGAGCAAGGCACTAACACTGCAGGGTTAGGGGTTCCATTCCCTGTCTAGCACAACTGGTAGAGCAAGGCACTAACACTGCAGGGTTAGGGGTTCTATTCCCTGTCCAGCACAACTGGTAGAGCAAGGCACTAACACTGCAGGGTTAGGGGTTATATTCCCTGTCTACCTCAACTGGTAGAGCAAGGCACTAACACTGCCAGGGTTAGGGGTTCTATTCCCTGTCTACCTCAACTGGTAGAGCAAGGCACTAACACTGCCAGGGTTAGGGGTTCTATTCCCTGTCTACCTCAACTGGTAGAACAAGGCACTAACACTGCCAGGGTTAGGGGTTCTATTTCCTGTCTACCTCAACTGGTAGAGCAAGGCACTAACACTGCCAGGGTTAGGGGTTCTATTTCCTGTCTACCTCTACTGGTAGAGCAAGGCACTAACACTGCAGGGTTAGTTTGATTCCCTATGCAGCTCAACTGGTAGAGCAAGGCACTAAGACGACACACAGTAAATTAAAGGAGTGAGATGTGTCATGTATAACCTCTGATTATTGATTATTGTCCCTGTCCCAGTGTGGAGAGCACTGTTGGATAGACCTCTGGACCAGTCCTCTGGAGACCAGGGTTCAATTCCTGCTGACCAGTGTTTCCATTGAACTATGATGTAAGTTTTAAATGCAATGATGTCACGTCTATTGTACTGTCATATATAACCGCCGACCATATCACTTCCCCAACCTCCGTGGGGAAGCGGAGAGAGCCGTGGGACACGCTGGGTTCAAGTCCCGCTGACTACATTTAATGGACGCCTCTTACTTCCATATCATGTGAATTATAAAGTCAAGTATAACCTCGGAGCTAATTCTAGGTGGTGCAGTGGTAAGGGCTACAGGTGAACACTCTGTGGGCTCAGGTTTGAGTCCCAGCTCAAACGCTCTCCTAGAAGGGGGCTCCCACAAAAGGTCCCTCCCACCCCGTGTGAAGGGGGAGAGTTGGAACCAAAAGGGCCTTGAAACTCTTTTCAGTACCATGTGAAAAACTTTTAAAAGTTACTTGGCTTGTCTTGAAGTACCACCTCCTAGGCACGTGCTGTAGATGGTCGGATTTATATTTGACATTAAAGATGTTAAATAGACAGAGATAGATACATTAACTTACATAACAATGTTCAAATAGACAGAGATAGATACGTTAACTTACATTACAATGTTCAAATAGACAGAGATAGATACATTAACTTACATGACAATGTTTAAATTGACGTGACATCTTTGTGTTAACAAAACGACCAACATTAGCGGGACTTGAACCTGCTTCTCTATGGCTGATTTTGTAATCTTTTTAATCTGCCTATTTAGTAATACATGCATATTGGGGATGAGTTTACATCTACTTATTAAAACGTCAAACAGTAAAACAACTTAAATCATCACAGGTACCTAGGGACACGTTGACCAAGAATACGGTGGAGTTTGTATAAAACTATTTGATTTGATCATTTTATGAATGTTCTATATCTGCCTTCATAGCAATGCGTGCATATTGGGTAAGACTTAAGTGGGAAATTCAACAAAGGAAAATGATAAGAAAAAGCTTTCCCGTTTTAAACTCGAGTACATATTTCTGAGTTTACGTCGGCTACATTAATAATATTGTAAGCTTTAATATCTAACTGCTATATGACTCTCAAACCACGCCCTAAGAAGCACAAGCTTAATTTCACTTTAACAGAACATTAACCACGCCCTGAGAAGCGCGAGCTTCATTTCACTTTGACAGAACAACAACAGCCCTCCACGAAGACGAAGGAAGGTAAAGTATCTAACATTGAACTCGCTGCTGGCTCTATTGTTGTCTTACGTTTAGTTCCCACTGCTTTCTGGAGATGCTTGAAGCTAAAGTCCAACTGAAGGCATAGGCTGACTGAAGCAGAGACTTTGTTGCTCTACTTGAGCTTTATCCTGAGGCCCGGGGGCCCGCAGGCCTGCGGTAGGAACACGCAGCGCTGCCGAAATGGCTTACTTCAAAGTTTGGAAGAGAAACTATTCAAAAAGTAACGGAAAAAGAACAAGGTGTAAGCTTGATGTGCACTCTGTAAAGAAATACAACAACGGATCTTTATAGTGTTACGGTAGGCTGACTTTCAGCACTACAACGCAAACGGGCCTACACGCCTACTGCCAGCACCTTGAGGGCTGTAGATCACCGATAGATGACTGACGTGTGTGTGTGTGTGTGTGTGTGTGTGTGTGTGTGTGTGTGTGTGTGTGTGTGTGTGTGTGTGTGTGTGTGTGTGTGTGTGTGTGTGTGTGTGTGTGTGTGTGTGTGTGGGGGGGGGGGGGGGGGGGGGATTAGTACACATTACTAGATTAGTACACACTACTAGATTAGTACACATTACTAGATTAGTACACACTACTAGATCAGTACACTCTACTAGATTAGTACACATTACTAGATTAGTACACTCTACTAGATTAGTACACTCTACTAGATTACTACACTCTACTAGATTAGTACACACTACTAGATTAGTACACATTACTAGATTAGTACACTCTACTAGATTAGTACAATCTACTAGATTAGTACACATTACTAGATTAGTACACACTACTAGATTAGTACAATCTACTAGATTAGTACACATTACTAGATTAGTACACACTACTAGATTAGTACACTACTAGATTAGTACACACTACTAGATTGGTACACTACTAGATTAGTACACACTGCTAGATTAGTACACTACTAGATTAGTACACTCTACTATCTTAGTACACTCTACTAGATTAGTACACACTACTAGATTAGTACACACTGCTAGATTATTACACTACTAGATTAGTACACTGCTAGATAAGTACACACTAATAGATTAGTATACACTTCTTGATTATTACACACTACTAGATTAGTACACACTACTAGATTAGTACACTACTAGATTAGTACACACTACTAGATTAGTACACTACTAGATTAGTACACACTACTAGATTAGTACACGCTACTAGATTAGTACACGCTACTAGATTAGTACACTACTAGATTAGTACACACTACTAAATTAGTACACACTACTAGATTAGTACACACTACTAGATTAGTACACACTACTAGATTAGTACACACTGGTAGATTAGTACACTACTAGATTAGTACACTACTAGATTAGTACACACTACTAGATTAGTACACTACTCGATTAGTACACTACTAGATTAGTACACATTACTAGATTAGTACACACTACTAGATTAGTACACTCTTCTAGATTAGTACACTCTACTAGATTAGTACACATTACTAGATTAGTACACACTACTAGATTAGTACTCATTACTAGATTAATACACTCTACTAGATTAGGACACACTACTAGATTAGTACACACTACTAGATTAGTACACTACTAGATTAGTACACACTACTAGATTAGTACACACTACTAGATTAGTACACACTGCTAGATTAGTACACTACTAGATTAGTACACACTGCTAGATTAGTACACTACTAGATTAGTACACACTACTAGATTAGTACACACTGCTAGATTAGTACACTACTAGATTAGTACACTACTAGATTAGTACACTACTAGATTAGTACACACTACTAGATTAGTACACACTACTAGAGTAGTACACTCTACTAGGTTAGTACACATTACTAGATTAGTACACACTACTAGATTCGTACACTCTACTAGATTAGTACACTCTACTACATTAGTACACATTACTAGATTAGTACACACTACTAGATTAGTACACACTACTAGATTAGTACACACTACTAGATAAGTACACTCTACTAGATAAGTACACTCTACGAGATTAATACACACTACTAGATTAGTACACACTGCTAGATTAGTACACACTGCTAGATTAGTACACTACTAGATTAGTACACTACTAGATTAGTACACACTTCTAGAGTAGTACACTCTACTAGATTAGTACACATTACTAGATTAGTACACTCTACTAGATTAGTACACTACTAGATTAGTACACACTACTCGATTAGTACATTACTAGATTAGTACACTACTAGATTAGTATACACTGCTAGATAAGTACACACTAATAGATTAGTTTACACTTCTTGATTATTACACACTACTAGATTAGTACACACTACTAGATTAGTACACTACTAGATGACTACACTACTAGATTAGTACACACTACTAAATTAGTACACACTACTAGATTAGTACACACTGCTAGATTAGTACACTACTAGAGTAGTACACTCTACTAGATTAGTACACATTACTAGATTAGTACACACTACTAGATTAGTACACTCTACTACATTAGTACACATTACTAGATTAGTACACACTATTAGATTAGTACACACTACTAGATTAGTACACACTACTAGATAAGTACACTCTACTAGATTAGGACACACTACTAGATTAGTACACTGCTAGATAAGTACACACTAATAGATTAGTAAAACATCCTTTATACTATCAGTAACCACTAGTCCTGCTAGATTAGTACACTACTAGATTAGTACACTACTAGATTAGTACACTACTAGATTAGTACACACTACTATGCATGCTGCTGCAGTAATGTTAGTGTTTAAAGTCATAGGCTGACTATACTATCAAGTTTGTTCCTTTATCTGAGCTGCTCACTAAGGCATGTAGGCCTGAGGTATAAATAAAGCCCTACTGAAATGTGTTACTTCAAAGTTAAAAAACTAACAAAACACACAAACCTAAACCTGCTTCTGGTGAACATGACAGAACAACATCAGATACTCTGAAGGCAGTTCTACCAAACCGACCTAGATGTAGGGTTTCAGGAGTTATGTTGTTTTGGGAACGAGTGCAGTAATGGCTTTTTACAAGTGAACATATTTAAAGTAGAAAGGCAAGTGCATTATGGATGAAATAAAGCAGTGTTGTGTCCTAGTTAGTGCTGGTGAAGACCACCCTAAGCTCTGATACAGAGGACAAAGTGGTCAGCGTTAACACAGCGTAAGGCACTGTGATCCACTGCATGGAGAGATGGAAGGACTGCAGGAGATGCATGTATATCCCCATAGTCTAGAAACACTAGCATGCTAGGCTGCACTGTCTGCTTTCCTTCTTGAGAGAAAAGCACGACCTATTTCCAAACTACAATCCAGTTGTGCTCTCAGTAAAACAAAGGACAAAGATGTGTTTAAAAAACATAATGTATAAGTGATATCATGTAATGTATAATCTAAACTTATAAAGGCCTAACATATATTTCAGTTATTTATTAATAACATGTACATTCTGACAATGCAGATCTATTCCCTTACAAAACATCACCACTAGGGACACACACGTGTCCTTTTACTCTCATTCCTTCTTCTCCTTCTTAGGTTTACAACTAAATCACTACATTACCCATGAGGCCGTAGCATCAAGGTGCAGAACAAGATGGCGCAAAGTTGTAGTTTTTGTGGTTGGCAGACTTTAGGGTTTGAAAGTCCAACGGGAGCTTTTTCTGTCACTGTTTACGGACAATAAAGTTCTCGTCTTATTCTGATCTAATTTGTTTTGATAGAAGCGATCTGGAGGAACAATCTGTAAGACTGAGGAAGATCGTGAGCTTCTTTTCTGAGTGAGTCCTTATCTCCTTAATCTCTGCACATGTTTCCCTTGTCTGTTACTGCTAGTGTTAGTCTGCTGGTTAGTTCTAGTCTGGTTAGTTCTAGTCTAGTACACACTACTAGATTAGTACACTACTAGATTAGTACACTACTAGATTAGTACACACTACTAGATAAGTACACTACTAGATTAGTACACACTGCTAGATTAGTACACACTTCTAGATTAGTACACACTTCTAGATTAGTACACACTACTAGATTAGTACACACTGCTAGATTAGTACACACTTCTAGATTAGTACACTACTAGATTAGTACACTACTAGATTAGTACACACTACTAGATTAGTACACACTACTAGATTAGTACACACTACTAGATTTACTTTACTGCTACTCTTTCCCTTTTGTTCCTGCCTTTTAACCAAGTCAACAAGTTAGTTAGGACAACCTGGTTGTGTGAACTTGTTCTAAACTCTGAACTGTTACAGGTCCTATTCCAGACAGAGAAGACTGAGATCCAGCAGTGTCGCCATGGGGACTAACAGCTCTATGGAACAACCACCTACATTTAAACCTGGGAATCCTTCATCTGGGAAGAGGTGAGCAATACCAGTTTAATAGTTGATCATAGAACTCTTAGGAAAACATCCTTTATACTATCAGTAACCACTAGTCCTGCTAGATTAGTACACTACTAGATTAGTACACTACTAGATTAGTACACTACTAGATTAGTACACTACTAGATTAGTACACACTACTATGCATGCTGCTGCAGTAATGTTAGTGTTTAAAGTCATAGGCTGACTATACTATCAAATTTGTTCCTTTATCTGAGCTGCTCACTAAGGCATGTAGGCCTGAGGTATAAATGAAGCCCTACTGAAATGTGTTACTTCAAAGTTAAAAAACTAACAATACACACAAAGCTAAACCTGCTTCTGGTGAACATGACAGAACAACATCAGATACTCTGAAGACAGTTCTACCAAACCGACCTAAATGGAGGGTTTCAGGAGTTATGTTGTCTTGGGAACGAGTGCAGTAATGGCTTTTTACAAGTGAACATCTTTAAGGTAGAGAGGCAAGTGCATTATGGATTAAATAAAGCAGTGTTGTGTCCTAGTTAGCGCTGGTGAAGACCACCCTAAGCTCTGATACAGAGGACAAAGTGGTCAGCGTTAACACAGCGTAAGGCACTGTGATCCACTGCATGGAGAGGTGGAAGGACTGCAGGAGATGCATATATATCCCCATAGTCTAGAAACACTAGCATGCTAGGCTGCACTGTCTGCTTTCCTTCTTGAGAGAAAAGCACGAGCTATTTCCAAACTACAATTCAGTTGTGCTCGCAGTAAAACAAAAGACAAAAGGTGTGTTTAAAAACATATAATGTATAAGTGATATCATGTAATGTATAATCTAAACTTATAAACTCCTAACATATATTTCAGGACTTAATTAATAACATGTACATTCTGACAATGCAGATCTATTCCCTTACCAAACATCACCACTAGGGACACACACGTGTCCTTTTACTCTCATTCCTTCTTCTCCTTATGTTTACAACTAAATCACTACATTACCCATGAGGCCGTAGCATCAAGCTGCAGAACAAGATGGCACAAAGTTGTAGTTTTTGTGGTTGTCAAACGTTAGGGTTTGAAAGTCCAACAGGAGCTTTTTCTGTCACTGTTTACGGACAATAAAGTTCTCGTCTGATTCTGATCTATTTTGTTTTGATTGAAGAGATCTGGGGGTCCCATTTGAAAGACCGAGGGAGCCCCCTCCTAGGTGAGTCCTTATCTCCTTAATCTCTGCACATGTTTGCCTTGTCTGTTACTGCTAGTGTTAGTCTGCTGATTAGTTGCAGTCTGGTTAGTTCTAGTGTGTTATTTATAGTCTAGTACACACTGCTAGACTAGTTCACACTAGATTAGTACACACTACTAGATTAGCACACTGCTGGATAAGTACACTACTAGATTAGGACACTATTATATTAATACACACTATACAATACAACTGGTTAGTTGTAGTCTGGTTAGTTCTACTGTGGTTAGTTGTAGTCTGGTTAGTTCTACTGTGTTTAGTTGTAGTGTGTTTAGTTGTAGTGTGTTTAGTTGTAGTCTGGTTAGTTGTAGTCTGGTTAGTTGTAGTCTGGTTAGTTGTAGTGTGTTAAGTTGTAGTCTAGTTAGTTGTAGTCAAGTTAGTTGTAGTGTGGCTAGTTGTAGTGTGTTTAGTTGTAGTGTGGTTAAATGTAGTCTGGTTAGTTGTCGTCTGGTTAGTTGTAGTGTGGTTAGTTGTAGTCTGGTTAGTTGTAGTCTGGTTAGTTGAAGTCTGGTTAGTTTTAGTGTGGTTATTTGTAGTGTGTTTAGTTGTAGTGTGTTTAGTTGTAGTCTGGTTAGTTGTAGTGTGTTAAGTTGTAGTCTAGTTAGTTGTAGTGTGTTTAGTTATAGTCTGGTTAGTTGTAGTGTGTTTAGTTATAGTCTGGTTAGTTGTAGTGTGTTTAGTTGTAGTCT
This sequence comes from Lota lota, assembly GCA_026745465.1. Lineage (NCBI taxonomy): Eukaryota > Metazoa > Chordata > Actinopteri > Gadiformes > Lotidae > Lota > Lota lota. The sequence goes on from JACYXH010000752.1 coordinate 1,211,956, forward strand.
GGTTAGTTGTAGCCTGGTTAGTTGTAGCCTGGTTAGTTGTAGTGTGTTTAGTTAATATCTCAATGCACCCCAGGTGTGCAGCCCCAGAGTCAGTGTGACTCGGGCAGGAGAGGCTGCTTAACCAGCCATCATAACCAGCCATTATCCACACACCCTCACACAAGCATGGGAGTCAACCTTGTTGTCATCCCACTGGGTCAAGTGATGATGATGATGATGATGATGATGATGATGATGATGTCTTGTTTATCTGTCCTCTGCAGGGTGGATCACTGTAGAGAACATCTGCTGGGCTTTAAGTATCTGTTGAGTTTGATCCATCACAACACACATTATTTAGAGAGGAAGTCCATCCACACAGCAGGAAGTGACATGTTGAACAAGTCAAGTCATCTTTATTATTATACATGTTGTATCCTGATGCTGATATATTTTTTAATCAGATATGAGGATGACACATGGTAACGCCAGACGTGGATGCATACCTTCAGTTTAGGACAACAATGCAATTATTTTTAATGTTTTCTTTTGTTTATGTCATTTACAAAAGAATCACTCTTTGCTATACACTATTTCTGTCATTAATTAAAATACGTGTGATTGGTGAGAGGGAAGCCCATAAAATCTACCTCAGGAAATCAAGCGTTGTAAAGCTACATTACAGTGAGTGGAAGTGGCAGCAGTACATTTACAAAGTACACATAATTCCCTTTGGTGTGTTGGTGAGAGGGGTCCTTGAGAACACATTAAAGCTGCATTTAATTCACTTTTATATTCCCTGTACTTCTTTATGTGAATTTCTTTGTTTCATTTGTTATTTTGGCATCTGTTCATTAGAGGTTTGTGTGGTTGTTTTGTTACTGTAGTTAATAATGATGGAGAGAAACCAGAATTGAAATACGGGAAACCTATCAATCTATCAATTATCTTTCACTTATTGATATCATTCATTAACTTGTTCTGATGCTATAATGTTGTAATGTAGTGTGATGAAATAATCTTAAATCACCTCATGGGATATTAAACAAATACTAAAAAAATATGTACGTTATCTAAATCTTAGGTTGTTTGAATTTGATTTAGTTAAACCTGGTGAAGTCACATTGAGATACCTTGTAACATACTGGTGTGTGTGTGTGTGTATATATATATATATATATATATATATACACACCATTTAGCGGTAAGCTTGAATGACTTGTATTATCCATGTGAGTGTATCCTCTATAATCTGTATTGTTTAAACAAAATCAATATAATAAAGCAAATTAATAAATAATAGAAAATGTACAAGTGTGTCTTTTGGATTAAAACCACTACATTGGAATTAAAAAGTGCTGGTATCTTAATTAACTTAATTAACTGAATAAAGTCTCTCCACAGGAGGTCCACCCTAACACTCCTCCTAATCACCATGAAACACTCATCCTAATCACCATGAAACACTCATCCTAATCACCATGAGACACTCATCCTAATCACCATGAGACACTCATCCTAATCACCATGAGAAACACTCATCCTAATCACCATGAAACACTCATCCTAATCACCATGAAACACTCATCCTAATCACCATGAGAAATAACACTTACATGACAATGTTCAAATAGACAGAGATAGGACGGAGTTCAGGGAAATTCCCACCTCACCAAAGTGAGGTAGTGGTTCCCACCCTAAAGGACCCTGAGGGAGCGCGGTGGTGGATGTACTGTTCCATAAACCTGATGAAGTCTTAGTTCATCCAACAGGTTCTAAGTAAAGGTCTTTAACTATTGTCTGTGTTTAGAGCTAGCTTGTTGGTCCAAATGTCTGTCTATGTGTTTTATGTGTTGTGTATCTTGACACGAGTGCTAGACACTGGTTGGGTTGTAAGCTCCAATGTCAGAAAGCTGGGATGGTTAAATTAGACATGGAGGTTAACTACTACAATAACAACACAGGCAATAAACAAACCTTCCTGAGGGAATACGAATATAAATTATATTAAAGGTTCAAAATATTTTTTAGGCAATAATTGAGCGATAAAACCGCAGAGAGTAGTATAATAAATAATTATGAACATTCAGTACTAAATTAACAAGGATCCAAATGTTCAATCATATTGTCTGCAATGAAAATACTGGGGGTTTGGAAAGGAAAGAAATTGGGGGGAGGAAAAAGCCATGTGTGAATGTGTGTGTGAGCCTGAGTCTGTCTTCTACTGTGTGTTAGGGCCCCTGAGATGAGGGAGGGCACTCCCACACTCAGAGTGGTAGACTACACGAGAGAGGACTGTAATCTGACTTCAGATGAAACAATAGGGCTAATAAGGATATGGCTTTTACTATAATTGCTTTCTATTACCTTTGTGTCTAACAATTACTAACTTGTTAAAAGTCAGTCAGAGGATCATATTATGGCTAAATTCGTCTTTTACATTGTTTGTCTTCCAATGTTAACAGTTGGCATTCATGCATGATGCCTGCACGTCCCCAATTGCATGTTCTCCCACGACTTGACTCCACCACTACCATGGTAAACGACATGACCGCGACTAGGGCCTCGACAATCCACCCTGACTTACGAGACGCACCCACACGACTGTGGGCGACCAGCAAATATGATGTCGGCTTAGTCAGAAATGCACAGCCTGTTGTGGTAACTCCTAAGTCCGACTACCGCCCATGTCGATATCAGTACCCACTGAAACAGGACTGCATTGCAGGCATTACACCCATCTTCATCTCTTTGGTGGACGCAGGTGTCATAATTCCCTGTCATAACTCTCCGGTGAGAACCTCTATTTTTCCTGTTAGGAAAGCACGGCTTGACGGACGACCTGTTGAATGGCGTTTCGTGCAGGACTTACAGGCCGTTAACCAGGCGGTCCATGCATGCGCACCTAATCTCCCGAACCCGTACACCATCTTGTCCCAAATACCGCCTGCCACCAGGTGGTTCACGGTGGTGGACCTTGCAAATGCTTTCTTTAGCATTCCTGTACACCCAGACAGCCAATTCTGGTTCGTTTTTTACTTCGGGGGAAAACCCTACACATGGACTCGCTTGCCGCAAGGCTACTGCGAATCGCCTACCATTTACAATGAAGCACTGAAATTAAGCTTGGAACCACTTCTGTTACAGCAGGGCTCTGCATTGTTACAGTATGTTGATGATCTGTTAGTTTGTTCCCCAACTAAGGACCAGTGTCGCAGTGATTCTCTGCGACTCTTGCACCACCTGGCGACTGAGGGGCACAAAGTCAGCCTCTCGAAGCTTCAGTGGGTCTGCCAGGACGTTGTCTTCCTAGGCCACAACCTCACACCAGGGGGGAAAGCCCTCTCTTCCACGCGTGTGGACGCCATTGCCATCATTCCACGGCCAGTGACAAAAAAAACAAGTCTTGTCTTTTCTGGGTATGTGTTCTTATTGCAGAACATTCATTCCCAACTACTCACTCCTGGAGGGTCCCCTGTCGTCTATCGTCCATGGCAAAGGACTCCGGGCTTCGGACCACGTTCTCTGGTCTGCGGACGCTGAACGAGCGTTTAGAGACCTCAAACTGGTGCTCCTGCGCGCCCCAACACTTGGCATTCCAGACCCAACGCGACCCTTTACCCAGACTGTGGATGAAAGAGGGGGCTGCATGACGTCAGTCCTCCTCCACCAACATGGGAACAGGTTACGCCCGGTTGTCTATTTCTCCTCGAAATTAGACCCCGTAGCAGCAGGGCTGCCCCATTGCTTACGAGCAGTGGCGGAGGCGGAAAAAGCTGTTCTGGCATCTAGAGACTTGGTGGGGTACGGTGACCTCACACTGCTTGTTCCACATGCGGTCTCTATGATCCTCTTAGAACAGAAAACGTCCCATTTATCTGCGGCACGATGGTTAAAATATCATACCATCCTCCTTGACCTCCTCGACCTACATATTAGACGTTGCAATGTTCTCAATCCTGCCACCCTGCTTCCTATTGAGGGAGAGGGCGAGCCGCACCACTGTTTGGCTGAATTTCAGTTGGTCTGCAAGCCGCGTCCTGATCTAGGGGAAGTTCCCCTTCCCAACCCCGACTATGTCTTCTACGTCGATGGCTCTGCCTCCAGAAACCCGGAAACAGGTTTGGCGCGCGCGGGGTTTTCTGTGGTATCTGATTATGAGACGGTTTGTTCTGGCTCTCTCCCCTCTCACTGCTCTGCGCAGGCTGCTGAACTCGTCGCCCTCGCCGAAGCCTGCCGTGCAGCAGCGGGCGCCTCTGTCACCATCTACACCGACTCCCCATACGCGTTCGGCGTCGTCCATGACTTCGGGGCCCTCTGGCGGCACAGAGGTTTCCTCACGTCATCGGGCAAACACATTTTGCACCATGACAAAATATCTGCGTTACTCGATGCCATTCTCCTGCCCACCCAGATTTCAGTTGTTAAATGCTCAGCACATACGGGCGGGACTGACACTGTGTCCCTAGGTAATGATAGGGCGGACGCAGAAGCTAAGGCCGCGGCTTCCCGACCTCCACCTGCTCACACCACACTCGTTTCTACTCCGGTCGGTCACGTGGCAGCGTCCGTCGCAGAGGTCCAGGACCTCTCCACGTCCGACGAGAGTGCACGGTGGCACAAAAGGGGGGCGGTGTTTGTCGACGGCCATTGGAAAGGCCCTACAGGGAAGCCCTGCCTCCCGGTGGCCATGTTCCCCGCCTATGCTAAATTGACACATGGGCTCGACCACGTGTCAAAAGGGGGGATGATGGATCTTATCCAACAGGATTGGTACACCATAGGGTTTTCTACATACGCACAAAAATATTGCCAGGTATGCGTCATTTGCGCCAATCATAACATAGGCCGAGGACAGAGGGTCGAACACGCAGCACACGACAGCCCAACACGCCCATTAGAACACATCATGATGGATTTTGTTAAACTAGGACCATCGGAAGGCAAACGCTATTGCCTTGTGATGGTCGACATGTGGTCTAAATGGGTTGAAGCGTTCCCCGCCTCAAAGGCAACGGCAGGAGCATTACTTACTACCTGCGGTAGGAACACGCAGCGCTGCCGAAATGGCTTACTTCAAAGTTTGGAAGAGAAACGATTCAAAAAGTAACGGAAAAAGAACAAGGTGTAAGCTTGATGTGCACTCTGTAAAGAAATACAACAACGGATCTTTATAGTGTTACGGTAGGCTGACTTTCAGCACTACAACACAAACGGGCCTACACGCCTACTGCCAGCACCTTGAGGGCTGTAGATCACCGATAGATGACTGACGTGTGTGTGTGTGTGTGTGTGTGTGTGTGTGTGTGTGTGTGTCTGTGTGTGTGTGTGTATATCTGTATCTCTGTGTGTGTGTGTGTGTGTGTGTGTGTGTGTGTGTCTCTGTGTGTGTGTGTGTGTGTGTGTGTGTGTGTGTGTGTGTGTGTGTGTGTGTGTGTGTCCAGGCCGTCAGCTGCAGTATGTCAGAGGACGGCGCGGCGGGGGGAGCGACCCCCCCGGGTGATCCGCCTGGGGAAGATGGCCGCCAGAACACCAACAGGTAGGAAGAGGAACGTGGCTCTGGCTGGTTTCTTCAAAATGGATCCATTTGTATTTCTTATTTTATTTTAAGTGGGCATTTTCCTTCCAAGCGAATTGGGGATTTATCAAAGAGGTTCAGAGCAAATACAGCAGGAGAACATTGTTTCTACTGTTATATGTTCTCTCCCCCCGCCTGTTATTGCTCAGAATAAAGGGATGGTACTGGCTGCCCCTCAGCGCCATCTTGTGGTTGGTAATGATATACATTCTATTTAACGTCATTGCTTCGTGTCACTGCGCCTTAGTTGTGAGGTGGTCACTGTGACTGTTGATGGATTTATCATCTTACTCTAACGTTTGAAGTCCTTCATCTCAGCCTTAAGGAAACCTAACAACAGTTCAAGTAAAATAAAGGTGAACTGTTGGACATTTCCTTTAAGAGGGATGGTGGCTTCTATACTAGATCATTATCTATCCAGGGAAGGAAACTAGAACAATATGATCTTCATTAACAAAGTAAAAACAAGTAAGCACGTGTAACAATGATGATTAAACAAGTAAGAAAATAGAAATAAATAATAAACACACTACTACATTAATCTAGACTAATGTATTAGTACACACTACTAGATTAATGTACACTAATGTATTAATAATCACTACTAGATTAATGTACACTAATGTATTAATAATCACTACTAGATTAATGTACACTAATGTATTAGTACACACTACTAGATTAATGTACACTAATGTATTAATAATCACTACTAGATTAATGTACACTAATGTATTAATAATCACTACTAGATTAATGTACACTAATGTATTAGTACACACTACTAGATTAATGTACACTAATGTATTAGTACACACTTTCATGAAAATTTCATGAAACCTTCAAAAATCTTCTAAAGAACCAGAGCTTCCCAAGAAAAACGGATGTCAGATTCATGATCAGTAATACAAATTCATGATTTAAATAAAAAATGGCAGAGTTATGTCAAGTTCAAAATATTCAAATGATCAAACATTACTATATCAGCCACAAATCCGCTTCAGAAGGGAGCAGAAACTTAAAACTGCTCATAGAGGATACCTCTCTCAACATGTGATAACAATTTGGTGTCGATATCTCATTCCATGACGTCACAGTGTCAATTAACGCGATTGCTCTTAAGCATAATGCACCGATTCGCCAGCAGATGGGAGAATATCACACATAAACGTCATCTATTATGAAACCACTGTGTGTGTGTGTGTGTGTGTGTGTGTGTGTGTGTGTTACTCTGTCTGTCTGTCTCTGTCTGCGTGTCTCTCTGTGTGTCTGAGTGTGCATGTGTGTGTGTGTATTTGTGTGTCTGTCTTTCTCTGCGTGTCTCTGTATGTCTGAGTGTGCATGTATATGTGTGTGTGTGTGTTTCTCTGTCTGTGTTTCTGTGATTGTGTGTGTGTCTATTTTACATAATTTTTTATTTATTTATTTTATTTTTATAAAATATATAAAATAATTTGGCCTGTACAATTATAGGGGAAACACTGAACATGTACATTCTGACAATGCAGATCTATTCCCTTACCAAACATCACCACTAGGGACACACACGTGTCCTTTTACTCTCATTCCTTCTTCTCCTTCTTATGTTTACAACTAAATCATTACATTACCCATGAGGCCGTAGCATCAAGCTGCAGAACAAGATGGCGCAAAGTTGTAGTTTTTGTGGGTGGCAGACTTTAGGGTTTGAAAGTCCAAAAGGAGCTTTTTCTGTCACTGTTTACGGACAATAAAGTTCTCGTCTGATTCTGATCTATTTTGTTTTGATAGAAGCCATCTGGAGGATTTCTTTGAAAGACAGAGGAGCTTAGTTTTTGGGTGAGTCCTTATCTCCTTAATCTCTGCACATGTTTCCCTTGTCTGTTACTGCTAGTGTTAGTCTGCTGATTAGTTGTAGTCTGGTTAGTTATAGTCTAGTACACACTACTAGATTAGTATACAATACTAGATTAGTACACTACTAGATTAGTACACACTACTAGATTAGTACACACTACTAGATTAGTACACTACTAGATTAGTAATTAGTATACACTACTAGATTAGTACACTACTAGATTAGTACACACTTCTAGATTAGTACACACTACTAAATTATTACACACTGCTAGATTAGTACACACTACTAGATTAGTACACTACTAGATTAGTACACACTAGATTAGTACACAGTACTAGATTAAGACACTACTCGATTAGTACACTACTAGATAAGTACACACTACTAGATTAGTGCACACTACTAGATTAGTACACACTCCTAGATTAGTACACACTACTAGATTAGTACACACTACTAGATTAGTACACTACTAGATTAGTACACTACTAGATTAGTACACTACTAGTTTAGTACACACTACTAGATTAGTACACACTACTAGATTAGTACACTACTAGATGAATACACTACTAGATTAGTACACACTACTAGATTAGTACACACTACTAGATTAGTACACTACTAGATTAGTACACTACTAGATTAGTACACACTACTAGATGAGTACACTACTAGATTAGTACACTACTAGATTAGTACACTACTAGAATAGTACACACTACTATGCATGCTGCTGCAGTAATGTTAGTGTTTAAAGTCATAGGCTGACTAAGTGAACATCTTTAAAGTAGAGAGGCAAGTGCATTATGGATGAAATAAAGCAGTGTTGTTTCCTAGTTAGCGCTGGTGAAGACCACCCTAAGCTCTGATACAGAGGACAAAGTGGTCAGCGTTAACACAGCGTAAGGCACTGTGATCCACTGCATGGAGAGATGGAAGGACTGCAGGAGTTGCATATATATCCCCATAGTCTAGAAACACTAGCATGCTAGGCTGCACTGTCTGCTTTCCTTCTAGAGAGAAAAGCAGGACCTATTTCCAAACTACAATCCAGTTGTGCTCGCAGTTAAACAAAAGACAAAAGGTGTGTTTAAAAAACATATAATGTATAAGTGATATCATGTAATGTATAATCTAAACTTATAAAGGCCTTACATATATTTCAGGACTTTATTAATAACATGTACATTCTGACAATGCAGATCTATTCCCTTACCAAACATCACCACTAGGGACACACACGTGTCCTTTTACTCTCATTCCTTCTTCTCCTTCTTATGTTTACAACTAAATCACTACATTACCCATGAGGCCGTAGCATCAAGCTGCAGAACAAGATGGCGCAAAGTTGTAGTTTTTGTGGTTGTCAAACGTTAGGGTTTGAAAGTCCAACGGGAGCTTTTTCTGTCACTGTTTACGGACAATAAAGTTCTCATCTGATTCTGATCTATTTTGTTTTGATAGAAGCCATCTGGAGGATCTTCAAAACATATGATCATGATCCCCCCTCCTAAGTGAGTCCTTATCTCCTTAATCTCTGCACATGTTTCCCTTGTCTTGTTACTGCTAGTGTTAGTCTGCTGATTAGTTCTAGTCTGGTTAGTTGTAGTCTGGGTAGATGTAGTCTGGTTAGTCCTAGTCTGTTTAGTTCTAGTCTAGTACACACTAATAGATTATTATACACTGCTTGATTATTACACACTACTAGATTAGTACACACTACTAGATTAGTACACTACTAGATTAGTACACACTACTAGATTAGTACACACTGCTAGATTAGTACACTACTAGATTAGTACACTCTACTAGCTTAGTACACTCTACTAGATTAGTACACACTAGTAGATTAGTACACTCTTAAATTAGTACACACTACTAGATTAGTACAAACGACTAGATTAGTACACACTACTAGATTAGTACACACTAGTAGATTAGTACACACTGCTAGATTAGTACACACTACTAGATTAGTACACACTATTAGATTAGCATACACTGCTAGATTAGTACACACTACTAGATTAGTACACACTAGATTAGTACACTACTAGATTAGTACACACTACTAGATTAGTACAAACTACTAGATTAGTACACTACTAGATTAGTACACACTACTAGATTAGTACACACTACTAGATTAGTACACTACTAGATTAGTACACACTACTAGATTAGTACACACTGCTAGATTAGTACACTACTAGATTAGTACACTCTACTAGCTTAGTACACTCTACTAGATTAGTACACACTAGTAGATTAGTACACTCTTAAATTAGTACACACTACTAGATTAGTACAAACGACTAGATTAGTACACACTACTAGATTAGTACACACTAGTAGATTAGTACACACTGCTAGATTAGTACACACTACTAGATTAGTACACACTATTAGATTAGCATACACTGCTAGATTAGTACACACTACTAGATTAGTACACACTAGATTAGTACACTACTAGATTAGTACACACTACTAGATTAGTACAAACTACTAGATTAGTACACTACTAGATTAGTACACACTACTAGATTAGTACACACTACTAGATTAGTACACACTACTAGATTAGTACACACTACTAGATTAGTACTCACTGATAGATTAGTACACTCTACTAGATTAGTACACACTACTAGATTAGTACACACTACTAGATTAGTACACTACTAGATTAGTACACTACTAGATGAGTACACTCTACTAGATGAGTACACACTACTAGATTAGTACATACTGCTAGATTAGTACAAAGTACTAGATTAATACACACTGCTAGATTAGTACACACTACTAGATTAAGTCACACTATTAGATTAGTATACACTGGTTGATTAGTACACACTACTAGATTAGTACACATTACTAGTACACGACTAGATTAGTACACACTACTAGATTAGTATACACTGCTAGATTAGTACACACTACTAGATTAGTACACACTAGTAGATTATTACACTCTTAGATTAGTACACACTACTAGATTAGTACACACTACTAGATTAGTACACACTACTAGATTAGTACACTCTTAGATTAGTACACACTACTAGATTAGTACACTCTTAGATTAGTACAAACTACTAGATTAGTACACACTACTAGATATACTTTACTGTTACTCTTTCCCTTTTATTCCTGCCTTTTAACCAAGTCAACAAGTTATTTAAGACAACCTGGTTGTGTGAACTTGTTCTAAACTCTGAACTGTTACAGGTTACTAAGTGTGGGTTCCTTTGGGGTCTCCATGAAGAATAGCAGCTTTATGGATTCACCATCTATGTTTAAACCTGGGAGTCCTTCATCTGAGAAGAGGTGAGCAATACCAGTTTAATAGTTGATCATAGAACATAGAAGACAAAGGGTGTGTTTAAAAAACATATAATGTATAAGTGATATCATGTAATGTATAATCTAAACTTATAAAGTCCTAACATATATTTCAGGACTTTATTAATAACATGTACATTCTGACAATGCAGATCTATTCCCTTACCAAACATCACCACTAGGGACACACACGTGTCCTTTTACTCTCAGTCCTTCTTCTCCTTCTTATGTTTACAACTAAATCACTACATTACCCATGAGGCCGTAGCATCAAGCTGCAGAACAAGATGGCGCAAAGTTGTAGTTTTTGTGGTTGTCAAACGTTAGGGTTTGAAAGTCCAACGGGAGCTTTTTCTGTCACTGTTTACGGACAATAAAGTTCTCGTCTGACTCTGATCTATTTGGTTTTGATAGAATCGATCCGGGGGTCCCATTTAAAAGATGGAGGAGGTCCTTGAGCATCTTTTCTAAGTGAGTCCTTATCTCCTTAATCTCTGCACATGTTCCCCTTGTCTGTTACTGCTAGTGTTAGTCTGCTAATTAGTTCTAGTCTGGTTAGATCTAGTCTGGTTAGTTAAAGTCTAGTACACACTACTAGATTAGTACACACTGCTAGATTAGTACACACTACTAGAGTAGTACACACTACTAGATTAGTACACACTACTAGATAAGTACACTACTAGATTAGTACACTACTAGATTAGTATACTACTAGATTAGTACACACTACTAGATTAGTACACACTACTAGATAAGTACACTACTAGATTAGTACACTACTAGATTAGTATACTACTAGATTAGTACACACTACTAGATTAGTACACTACTAGATTAGTACACTACTAGATTAGTACACCCTACTAGATTAGTACACACTGCTAGATAAGTACACACTACTAGATTTAGTTTACTGCTACTCTTTCCCTTTTGTTCCTGCCTTTTAACCAAGTCAACAAGTTATTTAGGACAACCTGGCTCTGGTTGTGTTTACTTGTTCTAAACTCTGAACTGTTACAGGTCCTATTCCAGACGGAGAAGTCTTGAACCCAGTAGCGTCTCCAAGGGGAGAAGCAGCTCTATGGATCGACCAGTTACATTTAGAACTGGGAATCCTTCATCTGAGCAGAGGTGAGCAATACCAGTTTAATAGTTGATCATAGAACTCTTAGGAAAACATCCTTTATACTATCAGTAACCACTAGTCCTGCTAGATTAGTACACTACTAGATTAGTACACTACTAGATTAGTACACTACTAGATTAGTACACACTGCTAGATTAGTACACTACTAGATTAGTACACTACTAGATTAGTATACTACTAGATTAGTACACACTACTAGATTAATACACACTACTAGATTAGTACACCCTACTAGATTAGTACACATTGCTATATTAGTACACACTACTAGATTAGTACACTGCTAGATTAGTACACACTACTAGTTTAGTACACACTGCTAGATTAGTACACACTGCTAGATTAGTACACACTACTAGATTAGTACTCTGCTAGATTAGTACACACCATTAGATTAGTACACACTACTAGATTAGTTCACTACTAGATTAGTACACACTACTAGATTCAGGACTTTATTAATAACATGTACTTTCTGACAATGCAGATATATTCCCTTACCAAACATCACCACTAGGGACACACACGTATCCTTTTACTCTCATTCCTTCTTCTCCTTCTTATGTTTACAACTAAATCACTACATTACCCATGAGGCCGTAGCATCACGGTCTGGTTAGTTGTAGTCTGGTTAGTTCTAGTGTGTTTAGTTGTAGTCTGGTTAGTTGTAGTCTGGTTAGTTGTAGTCTGGTTAGTTCTACTGTGGTTAGTTGTAGTCTGGTTAGTTATACTGTGTTTAGTTTTAGTGTGGTTAGTTGTAGTGTGTTTAGTTGTAGTGTGTTTAGTTGTAGTGTGTTTAGTTGTAGTGTGGTTAGTTGTAGTCTGGTTAGTTGTAGTCTGGTTAATTGTAGTCTGGTTCGTTTTAGTCTGGTTAGTTGTAGTGTGTGTAGTTGTAGTCCGGTTAGTTCTAGTGTGTTTAGTTGTAGTCTGGTTAGTTGTAGTGTGGTTAGTTGTAGTGTGTTTAGTTGTAGTGTGTTTAGTTATAGTCTGGTTAGTTGTAGTCTGGTTAGTTGTAGTGTGTTTAGTTAATAACTCAATGCACCCCAGGTGTGCAGCCCCAGCCAGCCCAGAGTCAGTGTGACTCGGGCCAGGAGAGGCTGCTTAACCAGCCATCATAACCAGCCATCTTAACCAGCCATCATCCACACACACTCCCACAAGCATGGGAGTCAACCGTGTTGTCATCCCACTGGGTCAAGTGATGATGATGATGATGATGATGATGATGATGTCTTGTTTATCTGTCCTCTGCAGGGATGGATCGCCGTTGAGAAGACATGCTGTAAGTATCTGTTGAGTTTGATCTATCACAACACACACTATTTAGAGAGGAAGTCCATCCACACAGCAGGAAGTGACGTATGTTGAACAAGTCACGTCATCTTTATTATTATACATATTGTGTCCTGGTGCTGATTTATGATTTCATCAGATATGAGGAGGACACGTCGTAACACCAGACGTGGATGCACACCTTCAGTTTAAGACAACAATGTGATTCTTTTTAATGTTTTCTTTTGTTTATGTCATTCACAAAAGAATCACTCTTTGCTATACACTATTTCTATCATTAATTAAAATACGTGTGATTGGTGAGAGGGAAGCCCATAAAATCTACCTCAGGAAATCAAGCGTTGTAAAGCCACATTACATTGAGTGGTAGTGGCAGTAGTACATTTACAAAGTACAAATAATTCCCTTTGGTGTGTTGGTGAGAGGGGTCCTAGAGAACACATTAAAGCTGCATTTAATTCACTTTGGTATTCTCTGTACTTTAGGTTAATTTCTCTGTTTTCTTTGTTATTTTGGCATTTGGTCATTAAAGGTTTGTGTGGTTGTTTTGTTGCTGTAATTAATAATGATGGAGAGAAACCAGAATTGAAATACAGGAAACCTATCAATCTATCAATTATCTTTCACTTATTGATATCATTCATTAACTTGTTCTGATGCTATGATGTTATAATGTAGTGTGATGAAATAATCTTAAATCACCTCATGGGATATTAAACAAATACTAAACAAATATGTACGTTATCTAAATCTGAGGTTGTTTGAATTTGATTTGATTTGATTTAGTTTAACCTGGTGAAGTCACATTGAGATACCTTGTAACATACTGGTGTGTGTGTATATATATATATATATACACACCATTTAGCGGTAAGCTTGAATTACTTTTGTATTATCCATGTGAGTGTATCCTCTATAATCTGTATTGTTTAAACAAAATCAATATAATAAAGCAAATTAATAAATAATAGAAAATGTACAAGTGTGTCTTTTGGATTAAAACCACTACATTGGAATTAAAATGTGCTGGTATCTTAATTAACTTAATTAACTGAATAGAGTCTCCACAGGAGGTCCATCCTAACACTCCTCCTAATCACCATGAAACACTCACCCTAATCACCATGAAACACTCATCCTAATCACCATGAAACACTCATCCTAATCACCATGAAACACTCATCCTAATCACCATGAGACACTCATCCTAATCACCATGAGACACATCCTAGTCACCATGAGACACTCATCCTAATCACCATGAGAAACACTCATCCTAATCACCATGAAACACTCATCCTAATCACCATGAAACACTCATCCTAATCACCATATGAAATGACACTTACATGACAATGTTCAAATAGACAGAGATAGATACATTAACTTACATGACAATGTTTAAATTGACGTGACATCTTTGTGTTAACAAAATGACCAACATTAGCGGGACTTGAACCTGCGTCTATGGCGTCTATGGAACCTATGGCTGATTTTATAATCTTTTTTATCTGCCTTCATAGCAATGCATGCATATTGGGTAAGACTTAAGTATGAATTTCAACAAAGGAAAATGATAAGGAAAAGCTTTCCCGTTTTAAATTCGAGTTTAAATTCGAGTACATATGTCTGAGTTTACGTCGGTTACATTAATAATAATTATGTAAGCTTTAATATCTAACTGCGACATGACTCTCAAACCACGCCCTAAGAAGCCCGAGCTTACTTTCACTTAAACCACGCCCCTAAGAAGCGCGAGCTCACTTTCACTTTGACAGAACAACAGCAGCCCTCCATGAAGACGAAGGAAGGTAAAGTATCTAACATTGAACTCGCTGCTGGCTCTATTGTTGTCTTACGTTTAGTTCCCACTGCTTTCTGGAGATGCTTGAAGCTAAAGTCCAACTGAAGGCATAGGCTGACTGAAGCAGAGACTTTGTTGCTCAGCTTGAGCTTTATCCTGAGGCCCGGGGGCCCGCAGGCCTGCGGTAGGAACACGCAGCGCTGCCGAAATGGCTTACTTCAGAGTTTGGAAGAGAAAAGATTCAAAAAGTAACGGAAAAAGAACAAGGTGTAAGCTTGATGTGCACTCTGTAAATAAATACAACAACGGATCTTTATAGTGTTACGGTAGGCTGACTTTCAGCACTACAACACAAACGGGCCTACACGCCTACTGCCAGCACCTTGAGGGCTGTAGATCACCGATAGATGACTGGTGTGTGTGTGTGTGTGTGTGTGTGTGTGTGTGTGTGTGTGTGTGTGTGTGTGTGTGTGTGTGTGTGTGTGTGTGTGTGTGTGTGTGTGTGTGTGTGTGTGTGTGTGTGTGTGTGTGTGTGTGTGTGTGGCTGTGTGTGTGTGTGTGTGTGTGTGTGGGGGGGGGGGGGGGGGTGGGGGGGGGGGGGGGGGTGATCTGCCCGGGGAACAGACCAACAGGTAGGAAGAGGAACGTGGCTCTGGCTGGTTTCTTCAAAATGGATCCATTTGTATTTCTTATTTTATTTTAAGTGGGCATTTTCCTTCCAAGCGAATTGAGGATTTATCAAAGAGGTTCAGAGTAAACACAGCAGGAGAACATTGTTTCTACTGTTATATGTTCTCTCCCCCCGCCTGTTATTGCTCAGAATAAAGGATGGTACTGGCTGCCCCTCAGCGCCATCTTGTGGTTGGTAATGATATACATTCTATTTAACGTCATTGCTTCGTGTCACTGCGCCTTAGTTGTGAGGTGGTCACTGTGACTGTTGATGGATTTATCATCTTACTCTAACGTTTGAAGTCCTTCATCTCAGCCTTAAGGAAACCTAACAACAGTTAGACACTACTAGATTAGTACACTACTAGATTAGTACACATTACTAGATTAGTACACATTACTAGATTAGTACACACTACTAGATTAGTACACATTACTAGATTAGTACACACTACTAGATCAGTACACTCTACTAGATTAGTACACACTACTAGATTTGTATACTACTAGATTAGTACACTACTAGATTAGTACACACTACTAGATTAGTAGACACTACTAGATTAGTACATTACTAGATTAGTACACACTACTAGATTAGTACACTACTAGATTAGTACACACTACTAGATTAGTACACTACTAGATTAGTACACACTACTAGATTAGTACACTACTAGATTAATACACACTACTAGATTAGTACACACTACTAGATTAGTACACTACTAGATTAGTACACACTACTAAATTAGTACACTACTAGATTAGTACACACTACTAGATTAGTACATTACTAGATTAGTACACTACTAGATTAGTACACACTACTAGATTAGTACATTACTAGATTAGTACACTACTAGATCAGTACACACTACTATGCATACTGCTGCAGTAATGTTAGTGTTTAAAGTCTTAGGCTGACTACTCTATGCATATATATCCCCATAGTCTAGAAACACTAGCATGCTAGGCTGCACTGTCTGCTTTCCTTCTTGAGAGAAAAGCAGGACCTATTTCCAAACTACAATCCAGTTGTGCTCGCAGTAAAAAGAAAGACAAAAGGTGTGTTTAAAAAACATATAATGTATAAGTGATATCATGTAATGTATAATCTAAACTTATAAAGGCCTAACATATAGTTCAGGACTTTATTAATAACATGTACATTCTGACAATGCAGATCTATTCCCTTACCAAACATCACCACTAGGGACACACACGTGTCCTTTTACTCTCGTTCCTTCTTCTCCTTCTTATGTTTACAACTAAATCACTACATTACCCATGAGGCCGTAGCATCAAGCTGCAGAACAAAATGGCGCAAAGTTGTAGTTTTTGTGGTTGACAAACGTTAAGGTTTGAAAGTCCAACGGGAGCTTTTTCTGTCACTGTTTACGGACAATAAAGTTCTCGTCTGATTCTGATCTATTTTGTTTTGATAGACGCCATCCGGAGGGTCGATTTCAAAGATGGATGAGGTCAGTAGCCTACTCTCCTGAGTGAATCTCTGCACGTTTCCCTTGTCTTGTTACTGCTAGTGTTAGTCTGCTGATTAGTTGTAGTCTGGTTAGTTGTAGTCTGGTTAGTTCTAGTCTAGTACACATTACTAGATCAGTACACACTACTAGATTAGTACACACTACTAGATTAGTACACTACTAGATTAGTACACACTGCTAGATTAGTACACACTGCTAGATTAGTACACTCTACTAGATTAGTACACACTAATAGATTATAGTACACTAAACTAGATAGATTAGCACACACTACTAGATAAACACACATTACTCGATTAGTACAGAAAATTAGATTAGTACACACTACTAGATTAGTACACACTACTAGATTGACTTTACTGCTACTCTTTCCCTTTTGTTCCTGCCTTTTAACCAAGTCAACAAGTTATTTAGGACAACCTGTCTCTGGTTGTGTGGACTTGTTCTAAACTCTGAACTGTTACAGGTTCTATTCCAGACGGAGAAGACTGAGATCCAGCCGTGGCCCCATGGGGAGAAGCAGCTCTATGGATCGACCAGTTACATTTGAACCTGGGAGTCCTTCATCTGAGAAGAAGTGAGCAATACCAGTTTAATAGTTGATCATAGAACTCTTAGGAAAACATCCTTTATACTATCAGTAACCACTAGACCTGCTAGATTAGTACACTACTAGATTAGTACACTACTAGATTAGTACACTACTAGATTAGTACACACTACTAGATTAGTACACACTACTAGATTAGTACACACTGCTAGATTAGTACACACTGCTAGATTAGTACACTGCTAGATTAGTACACACTACTAGATTAGTCTACACAACTAGATTAGTACACACTACTAGATTAGTACACACTACTAGATTAGTACACACTACTAGATTAGTACACACAGCTAGAGTAGTACACACTACTAGAATAGTACACACTAATAGATTAGGACACTACTAGATTAGTACACTACTAGATTAGTCTACACTACTAGATTAGTACACTACTAGATTAGTACACACTACTAGATCAGTACACACTACTAGATTACTACACACTACTAGATTACTACACTACTCAATTAGTACACACTACTATATTAGTACACTACTAGATTAGTACAGACCACTCAATTAGTACACACTACTAGATTAGCACACACTGCTAGATTAGTACACTACTAGATTAGTACACACTACTAGATTAGTACACACTAGATAAGTACACACTACTAGATTAGTACACTACTAGATTAGTACACACTACTAGATTAGTACACTACTAGATTAGTACACACTGCTAGATTAGTATACACTGCTAGATTAGTATACACTGCTAGATTAGTACACACTACTAGATTAGTACACACTACTAGATTAGTACACACTGCTAGATTAGTACACACTACTAGATTAGTACACTACTAGATTAGTACACACTACTAGATGAGTACACTCTACTAGATTAGTACACACTACTAGATTAGTACACACTACTAGATTAGTACACACTACTAGATTAGTGTACACTACTAGATTAGTACACACTACTAGTACACACTACTAGATTAGTACACTACTAGATTAGTACACACTACTAGATTAGTACACACTACTAGATTAGTACACTACTAGATTAGTACACACTACTAGATTAGTACACACTACTAGATTAGTACACACTACTAGATTAGTACACACTAATAGATTATAGTACACACTACTAGATTAGTCCACTACTAGATTAGTACACACTACTAGATTTGTAAACACTACTAGATTAGTACACTACTAGATTAGTACACTACTAGATTAGTACACTATTAGATTAGTATACACTACTAGATTAGTACACTACTAGAATAGTACACACTGCTAGATTAGTATACACTACTAGATTAGTACACTACTAGATTAGTACACACTACTAGAGTAGTACACTACTAGATTAGTACACTAGATTAGCTTTCCTTCTTGAGAGAAAAGCAGGACCTATTTCCAAATTACAATCCAGTTGTGCTCGCAGTAAAACAAAAGGTGTGTTTAAAAACATATAATGTATAAGTTATGTAATGTAATGTATAATCTACCTAATCTAACATAACATATATTTCAGGACTTTATTAATAACATGTACATTCTGACAATGCAGATCTATTCCCTTACCAAACATCACCACTAGGGACACACACATGTCCTTTTACTCCCGTTCCTTCTTCTCCTTCTTATGTTTACAACTTAATCACTACATTACCCATGAGGCCGTAGCATCAAGCTGCAGAACAAGATGGCGCAAAGTTGTAGTTTTTGTGGTTGGCAGACTTTAGGGTTTGAAAGTCCAACGGGAGCTTTTTCTGTCACTGTTTACGGACAATAAAGTTCTCGTCTGATTCTGATCTATTTTGTTTTGATAGAAGCGATCCGGAGGATCTATCTGTAACACCGAGGTGGTCCTTGATCGCTACTAAGTGAGTCCTTATCTCCTTAATCTCTGCACATGTTTCCCTTGTCTTGTTACTGCTAGTTGTAGTCTGCTTAGTTATTGTCTGGTTAGTTAAAGTCTAGTACACACTACTAGATTAGTACACTCTACTAGATTAGTACACACTACTAGATAAGTACATTCTACTAGATTAGTACACACTACTAGATTAATACACACTACTATATTGGTACACTACTAGATTAGAACACACTACTAGATTAGTACACACTACAATATTAGTACACACTGCTAGATTAGTACACACTACTAGATTAGTACATACTACTAAATTAGTACATGCTGCTAGATTAGCACACTCTGCTAGATAAACACACATTACTCGATTAGTACAGAAATGTAGATTAGTACACACTACTAGATAAGTACACACTACTAGGTTTACTTTACTGCTACTCTTTCCCTTTTGTTCCTGCCTTTTAACCAAGTCAACAAGTTATTTAGGACAACCTGGCTCTGGTTGTGTGGACTTGTTCTAAACTCTGAACCGTTACTGGTCCTATTCCAGATGGAGTAGTCTGAGATCCAGCAGTGTCGCCATGGGGAGTAACAGGTCTATGGATTCACCACCTACGTTTAGAACTGGGAATCCTTCATCTGAGCAGAGGTGAGCAATACCAGTTTAATAGTTGATCATAGAACTCTTAGGAAAACATCCTTTATACTATCAGTAACCACTAGTCCTGCTACACTAGTACACTACTAGATTAGTACACTACTAGATGAGTACACACTACTAGATTAGTAAACTACTAGATTAGTACACTACTACATTAGTACACACTACTAAATTAGTACACACTACTAGATTAGTACACACTACTAGATTAGTACACACTGCTAGATTAGTACACACTACTAGATTAGTACACACTACTAGATTAGTACACACTGCTAGATTAGTACACACTACTAGATTAGTAGACACTACTAGATTAGTACACACTGCTAGATTAATACACACTACTAGATTAGTTCAGACTACTAGATTAGTACACTACTAGATTAGTACACACTACTAGATTAGTACACACTACTAGATTAGTACACTACTAGATTAGTACACACTATTATTACACACTGCTAGATTAGTACACACTACTAGATTAGTAGACACTACTAGATTAGTACACACTGCTAGTACACACTGCTAGATTAGTACACACTACTAGATTAGTACACTACTAGATTAGTACACTACTAGATTAGTACAACACTGGATTAGTACACACTACTAGATTAATACACACTACTGGATTAGTACATACTGCTAGATTAGTACACACTACTAGATTAGTACACACTACTAGATTAGTACACACTGCTAGATTAGTACACACTGCTAGATTAGTACACACTACTAGATTAGTACACACTACTAGATTAGTACACACTGCTAGATTAGTACACACTACTAGATTAGTACACACTACTAGATTAGTACACACTACTAGATTAGTACACACTACTAGATTAGTACACACTACTAGATTCAGGACTGTATTAATAACATGTACATTCTGACAATGCAGATCTATTCCCTTACCAAACATCACCACTAGGGACACACACGTGTCCTTTTACTCTCGTTCCTTCTTCTCCTTCTTATGTTTACAACTAAATCACTACATTACCCATGAGGCCGTAGCATCAAGCTGCAGAACAAAATGGCGCAAAGTTGTAGTTTTTGTGGTTGACAAACGTTAGGGTTTGAAAGTCCAACGGGAGCTTTTTCTGTCACTGTTTACGGACAATAAAGTTCTCATCTGATTCTGATCTACTTTGTTTTGATAGACGCCATCCGGAGGGTCGATTTCAAAGATGGATGAGGTCAGTAGCCTACTCTCCTGAGTGAATCTCTGCACGTTTCCCTTGTCTTGTTACTGTTAGTGTTAGTCTGCTGATTAGTTGTAGTCTGGTTAGTTGTAGTCTGGTTAGTTCTAGTCTAGTACACATTACTAGATCAGTACACACTACTAGATTAGTACACACTACTAGATTAGTACACTACTAGATTAGTACACACTACTAGATTAGTACACACTGCTAGATTAGTACACACTTCTAGATTAGTACACTCTACTAGATTAGTACACACTAATAGATTATAGTACACTAAACTAGATAGATTAGCACACACTACTAGATAAACACACATTACTCGATTAGTACAGAAAATTAGATTAGTACACACTACTAGATTAGTACACACTACTAGATTGACTTTACTGCTACTCTTTCCCTTTTGTTCCTGCCTTTTAACCAAGTCAACAAGTTATTTAGGACAACCTGTCTCTGGTTGTGTGGACTTGTTCTAAACTCTGAACTGTTACAGGTTCTATTCCAGACGGAGAAGACTGAGATCCAGCCGTGGCCCCATGGGGAGAAGCAGCTCTATGGATCGACCAGTTACAGTTGAACCTGGGAGTCCTTCATCTGAGAAGAAGTGAGCAATACCAGTTTAATAGTTGATCATAGAACTCTTAGGAAAACATCCTTTATACTATCAGTAACCACTAGACCTGCTAGATTAGTACACTACTAGATTAGTACACTACTAGATTAGTACACACTACTAGATTAGTACACACTACTAGATTAGTACACACTACTAGATTAGTACACACTGCTAGATTAGTACACACTGCTAGATTAGTACACTGCTAGATTAGTACACACTACTAGATTAGTCTACACAACTAGATTAGTACACACTACTAGATTAGTACACACTACTAGATTAGTACACACTACTAGATTAGTACACACAGCTAGAGTAGTACACACTACTAGAATAGTACACACTAATATATTAGGACACTACTAGATTAGTACACTACTAGATTAGTCTACACTACTAGATTAGTACACTACTAGATTAGTACACACTACTAGATCAGTACACACTACTAGATTACTACACACTACTAGATTACTACACTACTCAATTAGTACACACTACTATATTAGTACACTACTAGATTAGTACAGACCACTCAATTAGTACACACTACTAGATTAGCACACACTGCTAGATTAGTACACTACTAGATTAGTACACACTACTAGATTAGTACACACTAGATAAGTACACACTACTAGATTAGTACACACTACTAGATTAGTACACTACTAGATTAGTACACACTACTAGATTAGTACACACTACTAGATTAGTACACACTGCTAGATTAGTACACACTACTAGATTAGTACACACTACTAGATGAGTACACTCTACTAGATTAGTACACACTACTAGATTAGTACACACTACTAGATTAGTACACACTACTAGTACACACTACTAGATTAGTACACTACTAGATTAGTACACACTACTAGATTAGTACACACTACTAGATTAGTACACACTAATAGATTATAGTACACACTACTAGATTAGTCCACTACTAGATTAGTACACACTACTAGATTTGTAAACACTACTAGATTAGTACACTACTAGATTAGTATACACTACTAGATTAGTACACTACTAGAATAGTACACACTGCTAGATTAGTATACACTACTAGATTAGTACACTACTAGATTAGTACACACTACTAGAGTAGTACACTACTAGATTAGTACACTAGATTAGCTTTCCTTCTTGAGAGAAAAGCAGGACCTATTTCCAAATTACAATCCAGTTGTGCTCGCAGTAAAACAAAAGGTGTGTTTAAAAACATATAATGTATAAGTTATATAATGTAATGTATAATCTACCTAATCTAACATAACATATATTTCAGGACTTTATTAATAACATGTACATTCTGACAATGCAGATCTATTCCCTTACCAAACATCACCACTAGGGACACACACATGTCCTTTTACTCTCGTTCCTTCTTCTCCTTCTTATGTTTACAACTTAATCACTACATTACCCATGAGGCCGTAGCATCAAGCTGCAGAACAAGATGGCGCAAAGTTGTAGTTTTTGTGGTTGGCAGACTTTAGGGTTTGAAAGTCCAACGGGAGCTTTTTCTGTCACTGTTTACGGACAATAAAGTTCTCGTCTGATTCTGATCTATTTTGTTTTGATAGAAGCGATCCGGAGGATCTATCTGTAACACCGAGGTGGTCCTTGATCGCTACTAAGTGAGTCCTTATCTCCTTAATCTCTGCACATGTTTCCCTTGTCTTGTTACTGCTAGTTGTAGTCTGCTTAGTTATTGTCTGGTTAGTTAAAGTCTAGTACACACTACTAGATTAGTACACTCTACTAGATTAGTACACACTACTAGATAAGTACATTCTACTAGATTAGTACACACTACTAGATTAATACACACTACTATATTGGTACACTACTAGATTAGAACACACTACTAGATTAGTACACACTACAATATTAGTACACACTGCTAGATTAGTACACACTACTAGATTAGTACATACTACTAAATTAGTACATGCTGCTAGATTAGCACACTCTGCTAGATAAACACACATTACTCGATTAGTACAGAAATGTAGATTAGTACACACTACTAGATTAGTACACACTACTAGATATACTTTACTGCTACTCTTTCCCTTTTGTTCCTGCCTTTTAACCAAGTCAACAAGTTATTTAGGACAACCTGGCTCTGGTTGTGTGGACTTGTTCTAAACTCTGAACTGTTACTGGTCCTATTCCAGATGGAGTAGTCTGAGATCCAGCAGTGTCGCCATGGGGAGTAACAGGTCTATGGATTCACCACCTACGTTTAGAACTGGGAATCCTTCATCTGAGCAGAGGTGAGCAATACCAGTTTAATAGTTGATCATAGAACTCTTAGGAAAACATCCTTTATACTATCAGTAACCACTAGTCCTGCTACACTAGTACACTACTAGATTAGTACACTACTAGATGAGTACACACTACTAGATTAGTAAACTACTAGATTAGTACACTACTACATTAGTACACACTACTAAATTAGTACACACTACTAGATTAGTACACACTACTAGATTAGTACACACTACTAGATTAGTACACACTACTAGATTAGTACACACTGCTAGATTAGTACACACTACTAGATTAGTAGACACTACTAGATTAGTACACACTGCTAGATTAATACACACTACTAGATTAGTTCAGACTACTAGATTAGTACACTACTAGATTAGTACACACTACTAGATTAGTACACACTACTAGATTAGTACACTACTAGATTAGTACACACTATTATTACACACTGCTAGATTAGTACACACTACTAGATTAGTAGACACTACTAGATTAGTACACACTGCTAGTACACACTGCTAGATTAGTACACACTACTAGATTAGTACACTACTAGATTAGTACACTACTAGATTAGTACAACACTGGATTAGTACACACTACTAGATTAATACACACTACTAGATTAGTACATACTGCTAGATTAGTACACACTACTAGATTAGTACACACTACTAGATTAGTACACACTGCTAGATTAGTACACACTGCTAGATTAGTACACACTACTAGATTAGTACACACTACTAGATTAGTACACACTGCTAGATTAGTACACACTACTAGATTAGTACACACTACTAGATTAGTACACACTTCTAGATTAGTACACACTACTAGATTAGTACACACTACTAGATTCAGGACTGTATTAATAACATGTACATTCTGACAATGCAGATCTATTCCCTTACCAAACATCACCACTAGGGACACACACGTGTCCTTTTACTCTCGTTCCTTCTTCTCCTTCTTATGTTTACAACAAAATCACTACATTACCCATGAGGCCGTAGCATCAAGCTGCAGAACAAGATGGAACAAAGTTGTAGTCTTTGTGGTTGTCAAACGTTAGGGTTTGAAAGTCCAACGGGAGCTTTTTCTGTCACTGTTTACGGACAATAAAGTTCTCGTCTGATTCTGATCTATTTTGTTTTGATAGAAGCGATCCGGAGGATCCATTTGAAACACAGAGGGAGTCCATGCCCTCCTCTCCTGAGTGAGTCCTTATCTCCTTAATCTCTGCACATGTTTCCCTTGTCTGTTACTGCTAGTGTTAGTCTGCTGATTAGTTCTAGTCTGGTTAATTCTAGTATGGTTAGTTGTAGTCTAGTACACACTAGTATATTAGTACTCACTGCTAGATTAGTACACTCTACTAGATTAGTGCACACTACTAGTACACACTTCTAGATAAGTACACTCTACTAGATTAGTACACACTACTAGATTAGTACACTACTAGATTAGTACACACTGCTAGATTAGTACACACTACTAGATTAGTACACACTACTAGATTAGTAAACACTAGATGAGTACACACTACTAGATTAGTACACACTAGTAGATTAGTACACTCTAGATGAGTACACACTGCTAGATTAGTACACACTGCTAGATTAGTACACACTACTAGATTAGTATACACTGCTAGATTAGTACACACTACTAGATTAGTACACACTACTAGATTAGTATACACTACTAGATTAGTACATACTAGTAAATTAGTACACTCTTAGATTAGTACACACTACTAGATTAGTACAAACTACTAGATTATTACACACTACTAGATTAGTAAACACTAGTAGATTAGTACACTCTTAGATTAGTACACACTAGTAGATTAATACACTCTTAGATTAGTACACACTGCTAGATTAGTACACACTAGTAGATTAATACACTCTTAGATTAGTACACACTGCTAGATTAGTACACACTAGTAGATTAATACACTCTTAGATTAGTACACACTGCTAGATTAGTACAAAATACTACATTAGTACACACTACTAGATTAGTACACACTACTAGATTAGTACACTACTAGATTAGTACACACTGCTAGATTAGTACACACTACTAGATTAGTACACACTGCTAGATTAGTACATACTACTAGATAAGTACACACTACTAGATTTACTTTACTGCTACTCTTTCCCTTTTGTTCCTGCCTTTTAACCAAGTCAACAAGTTATTTAGGACAACCTGGTTGTGTGAACTTGTTCTAAACTCTGAACTGTTACTGGTCCTATTCCAGACGGAGAAGTCTGAGATCCAGCGGAGTCTCCATGAAGAGTAACAGCTCTAAGGAACAACCATCTACAATTAAACCTGGGAGTCCTTCATCTGAGCAGAAGTGAGCAATACCAGTTTAATAGTTGATCATAGAACACAGAAGACAAAGGGTGTGTTTAAAAAACATATAACGTATAAGTGATATCATGTAATGTATAATCTAAATTTATAAAGTCCTAACATATATTTCAGGACATTATTAATAACATGTACATTCTGACAATGCAGATCTTTTCCGTTACCAAACATCACCACTAGGGACACACACGTGTCCTTTTACTCTCATTCCTTCTTCTCCTTCTTATGTTTACAACAAATTCACTACATTACCCATGAGGCCATAGCATCAAGCTGCAGAACAAGATGGATCAAAGTTGTAGTTTTTGTGGTTGTCAAACGTTAGGGTTTGAAAGTCAAACGGGAGCTTTTTCTGTCACTGTTTACGGACAATAAAGTTCTCGTCTTATTCTGATCTATTTTGTTTCGATAGAAGCGATCCAGGTGTCCCATTTAAAAGATGGAGGAGGTCCTTGAGCATCTTTTCTAAGTGAGTCCTTATCTCCTTAATCTCTGCACATGTTCCCCTTGTCTGTTACTGCTAGTGTTAGTCTGCTGATTAGTTCTAGTCTGGTTAGATCTAGTCTGGTTAGTTAAAGTCTAGTACACACTACTAGATTAGTACACACTACTAGATTAGTACACACTACTAGATTAATACACTCTTAGATTAGTACACACTACTAGATTAGTACACACTACTAGATTAGTACACACTACTAGATTTGTACACACTACTAGACTAGTACACACTACTAGATTAGTATACACTACTAGATTAGTACACACTACTAGATTAATACACTTAGATTAGTACACACTGCTAGATTAGTACACACTACTAGATTAGTACACACTAGTAGATTATATCACTCTTGGATTAGTACACACTACTAGATTAATACAAACTACTAGATTAGTACACACTACTAGATTAGCATACACTGCTAGATTAGTACACACTACTAGATTAGTACACACTACTAGATTAGTACACACTACTAGAGTAGTACACACTACTAGATTAGTACACACTACTAGCTAAGTACACTACTAGATTAGTACACTACTAGATTAGTATACTACTAGATTAGTACACACTACTAGATTAGTACACACTACTAGATTAGTACACACTACTAGATTAGTACACTACTAGATTAGTACACACTGCTAGATAAGTACACACTACTAGATTTACTTTACTGCTACTCTTTCCCTTTTGTTCCTGCCTTTTAACCAAGTCAACAAGTTATTTAGGACAACCTGGTTGTGTGAACTTGTTCTAAACTCTGAACTGTTACAGGGTTCGAAGTCTGGGATCCATCTTTGACCCCATAAGGATTGGGAGCTCTATGGATTCACCATCTATGTTTAAACCTGGGAGTCCTTCATCTGAGAAGAGGTGAGCAATACCAGTTTAATAGTTGATCATAGAACATAGAAGACAAAGGGTGTGTTTAAAAACATATAATGTATAAGTGATATCATGTAATGTATTATCTAAACTTATAAAGTCCTAACATATATTTCAGTACTTTATTAATAACATGTACATTCTGACAATGCAGATCTATTCCCTTACCAAACATCACCACTAGGGACACACACGTGTCCTTTTACTCTCAGTCCTTCTTCTCCTTCTTATGTTTACAACAAATTCACTACATTACCCATGAGGCCATAGCATCAAGCTGCAGAACAAGATGGCGCAAAGTTGTAGTTTTTGTGGTTGTCAAACGTTAGGGTTTGAAAGTCCAACAGGAGCTTTTTCTGTCACTGTTTACGGACAATAAAGTTCTCGTCTGATTCTGATCTATTTTGTTTTGATAGAAGCGATCCAGAGGATTCCTTTGAAAGACAGAGGAGGTCCTTGAGCATCTTTTCTAAGTGAGTCCTTATCTCCTTAATCTCTGCACATGTTCCCCTTGTCTGTTACTGCTAGTGTTAGTCTGCTGATTAGTTCTACTCTGGTTAGATCTAGTCTGGTTAGTTAAAGTCTAGTACACACTACTAGATTAGTACACACTACTAGATTAGTACACACTACTAGAGTAGTACACACTACTAGATTAGTACACACTACTAGCTAAGTACACTACTAGATTAGTACACTACTAGATTAGTATACTACTAGATTAGTACACACTACTAGATTAGTACACACTACTAGATTAGTACACACTACTAGATTAGTACACTACTAGATTAGTACACACTGCTAGATAAGTACACACTACTAGATTTACTTTACTGCTACTCTTTCCCTTTTGTTCCTGCCTTTTAACCAAGTCAACAAGTTATTTAGGACAACCTGGTTGTGTGAACTTGTTCTAAACTCTGAACTGTTACTGGTCCTATTCCAGACGGAGAAGTCTGAGATCCAGCGGAGTCTCCATGAAGAGTAACAGCTCTAAGGAACAACCATCTACAATTAAACCTGGGAGTCCTTCATCTGAGCAGAAGTGAGCAATACCAGTTTAATAGTTGATCATAGAACACAGAAGACAAAGGGTGTGTTTAAAAAACATATAACGTATAAGTGATATCATGTAATGTATAATCTAAATTTATAAAGTCCTAACATATATTTCAGGACATTATTAATAACATGTACATTCTGACAATGCAGATCTTTTCCGTTACCAAACATCACCACTAGGGACACACACGTGTCCTTTTACTCTCATTCCTTCTTCTCCTTCTTATGTTTACAACAAATTCACTACATTACCCATGAGGCCATAGCATCAAGCTGCAGAACAAGATGGATCAAAGTTGTAGTTTTTGTGGTTGTCAAACGTTAGGGTTTGAAAGTCAAACGGGAGCTTTTTCTGTCACTGTTTACGGACAATAAAGTTCTCGTCTTATTCTGATCTATTTTGTTTCGATAGAAGCGATCCAGGTGTCCCATTTAAAAGATGGAGGAGGTCCTTGAGCATCTTTTCTAAGTGAGTCCTTATCTCCTTAATCTCTGCACATGTTCCCCTTGTCTGTTACTGCTAGTGTTAGTCTGCTGATTAGTTCTAGTCTGGTTAGATCTAGTCTGGTTAGTTAAAGTCTAGTACACACTACTAGATTAGTACACACTACTAGATTAGTACACACTACTAGATTAATACACTCTTAGATTAGTACACACTACTAGATTAGTACACACTACTAGATTAGTACACACTACTAGATTTGTACACACTACTAGACTAGTACACACTACTAGATTAGTATACACTACTAGATTAGTACACACTACTAGATTAATACACTTAGATTAGTACACACTGCTAGATTAGTACACACTACTAGATTAGTACACACTAGTAGATTATATCACTCTTGGATTAGTACACACTACTAGATTAATACAAACTACTAGATTAGTACACACTACTAGATTAGCATACACTGCTAGATTAGTACACACTACTAGATTAGTACACACTACTAGATTAGTACACACTACTAGAGTAGTACACACTACTAGATTAGTACACACTACTAGCTAAGTACACTACTAGATTAGTACACTACTAGATTAGTATACTACTAGATTAGTACACACTACTAGATTAGTACACACTACTAGATTAGTACACACTACTAGATTAGTACACTACTAGATTAGTACACACTGCTAGATAAGTACACACTACTAGATTTACTTTACTGCTACTCTTTCCCTTTTGTTCCTGCCTTTTAACCAAGTCAACAAGTTATTTAGGACAACCTGGTTGTGTGAACTTGTTCTAAACTCTGAACTGTTACAGGGTTCGAAGTCTGGGATCCATCTTTGACCCCATAAGGATTGGGAGCTCTATGGATTCACCATCTATGTTTAAACCTGGGAGTCCTTCATCTGAGAAGAGGTGAGCAATACCAGTTTAATAGTTGATCATAGAACATAGAAGACAAAGGGTGTGTTTAAAAACATATAATGTATAAGTGATATCATGTAATGTATTATCTAAACTTATAAAGTCCTAACATATATTTCAGTACTTTATTAATAACATGTACATTCTGACAATGCAGATCTATTCCCTTACCAAACATCACCACTAGGGACACACACGTGTCCTTTTACTCTCAGTCCTTCTTCTCCTTCTTATGTTTACAACAAATTCACTACATTACCCATGAGGCCATAGCATCAAGCTGCAGAACAAGATGGCGCAAAGTTGTAGTTTTTGTGGTTGTCAAACGTTAGGGTTTGAAAGTCCAACAGGAGCTTTTTCTGTCACTGTTTACGGACAATAAAGTTCTCGTCTGATTCTGATCTATTTTGTTTTGATAGAAGCGATCCAGAGGATTCCTTTGAAAGACAGAGGAGGTCCTTGAGCATCTTTTCTAAGTGAGTCCTTATCTCCTTAATCTCTGCACATGTTCCCCTTGTCTGTTACTGCTAGTGTTAGTCTGCTGATTAGTTCTACTCTGGTTAGATCTAGTCTGGTTAGTTAAAGTCTAGTACACACTACTAGATTAGTACACACTACTAGATTAGTACACACTACTAGAGTAGTACACACTACTAGATTAGTACACACTACTAGCTAAGTACACTACTAGATTAGTACACTACTAGATTAGTATACTACTAGATTAGTACACACTACTAGATTAGTACACACTACTAGATTAGTACACACTACTAGATTAGTACACTACTAGATTAGTACACACTGCTAGATAAGTACACACTACTAGATTTACTTTACTGCTACTCTTTCCCTTTTGTTCCTGCCTTTTAACCAAGTCAACAAGTTATTTAGGACAACCTGGTTGTGTGAACTTGTTCTAAACTCTGAACTGTTACTGGTCCTATTCCTACGGTGGCCGGGAAGTGCAAAGCAACATTACAAAGAATGAAACACTTTTACAAAGCTCGAGACAAATTAACATTTTGGAAAACAAATTAACATTTTATAAAACAAATTTACATTTTATAAAACAAATTTACATTTTAGAAAACAAATTAACATTTTAGAAAACAAAATTACATTTTAGAAAACAAATTTACATTTTAGAAAACAAATTAACAAGACGCAAAACACTTTTACCAGTCCCGAAACAAATTTACAAATGACAGATTCTTCACGGAAAGGGAATGTACCAAATACCGGAAGTGACACGGAAGTGATGAGCGTGGTCTTTTCGTGTTGTTGTTGTGGAGTTTATGGCGTCAAAGAAGTTTATGGTGACCGCCCGAACATGGACTGCGGCCGAGGGGTGTTTTGCCCGTTTTGTGGCAAACACATGAACAGCTTAACGCGGTTTTGCTTTACGTGTGGTCGGTGTTTGGAGTTTTTAAAGGACGCGGACCAGACGGAAACATTGGAAGCACAGGGGACGTCTCGACAGCCGGTGTTACGGTTCAACGTGTGACCGTGTTAACTGGCGACCCTCAGCTAAATGCGTCTGTTGTTGTCGTAGTTACGACAGCTGTTGGAAAACAGGAAAAGACACGTAGCTGTCCTTGCGAATATCTGTTTGATTTGTTTTTCAATAAAATGTTAACATACCCATCTCATTCGTAGCTGGAGTCTTATTTGGGGAGACATGTGTCACGTAGAGCAACAATTGTAAACGAAAAATAAATAAATAAAATTTAAAAAATGTATGTACGGGATTCGAACTCACACCATTGTGGAAAAACAGTATTTCTGGGTGGGAGACTATTCCATTGCGCCACTGTCGCCACATTGATAAGCCTGTGGCAGTAGATATGATAACCAACCTTCTTCCTAAAACCGGGAGGCAGCCCGATCAACTTGTGACCACACTGTCCATGCACTTAAGACCATGTTGGTATTTGGCTCGTTTCCAATACAAAGAAGAGGCCTTTACAACCAGTTCATCAAAAGTGTAATGTTGTGCTTCCCTCCACTGCTCACAACCCAGCCAAAAACACTGTTATGCGCTCTTTCTCTATCATTTCTGTCACCAGATGTGGCGCAGCGCACATTGATCGGGAATCAATGTGACGCAAGGCAGGATCACTCTGAGAGACACCAAGTTTATTCTGATCAACAATGCGTATACAGATTGTTCAAGGGAAGATCACACCCCTGACTTAAGTTATTTCCACGGCTCACAGATAAAAGTAAAACAGCAGAAAAGTTGCACACACGGTTAAAATAAGAACAATGCATAGATTTACATTAAGGGCTACATTAAAAGCAGACGCTTTTATCCAAAGCGACATACAATGACTACATTTGTCAGAAGAAAGGCAAACAACAATGTAAGAATATTCATAGAACCAGTGCAAAGTACTTAGAATTGCTAGTTTAATTCCCGGAATACAACAAAGATAGCTAGGATAAGATGCTACACAATGCCAACTACTATTTCTAAGTGCCAGGACACACAAACATACAGTAAGTGTGTACATTAAGTGCCAGGGTGTACAAACATACAATAAGTGTGTAAGGGGGGTGTTTTTAGGAGAGTAAGGGAGGAGGGGGGTAAGGAGGGAGGCTATGCAGAGTCCAGGTGAACTCTGAACAAGTAAGTCTTGAGTCTCTTGCGGAAGCTGGTGAGCGACTCTGCTGTCCTGACATCGGCAGGGAGTTCATTCCACCCTTAAACACTTATTGTATGTTTGTACGGTCACACGTTGAACCGTAACACCGGCTGTCGAGACGTCCCCTGTGCTTCCAATGTTTCCGTCTTGTCCGCGTCCTTTAAAAACTCCAAACACCGACCACACGTAAAGCAAAACCGCGTTAAGCTGTTCATGTGTTTGCCACAAAACGGGCAAAACATCCCTCGGCCGCAGTCCATGTTCGGGCGGTCACCATAAACTTCTTTGACGCCATAAACTCCACAACAACAACACGAAAAGACCACGCTCATCACTTCCGTGTCACTTCCGGTATTTGGTACATTCCCTTTCCGTGAAGAATCTGTCATTTGTAAATTTGTTTCGGGACTGGTAAAAGTGTTTTGCGTCTTGTTAATTTGTTTTCTAAAATGTAAATTTGTTTTCTAAAATGTAAATTTGTTTTCTAAAATGTAAATTTGTTTTATAAAATGTTAATTTGTTTTCCAAAATGTTAATTTGTCTCGAGCTTTGTAAAAGTGTTTCATTCTTTGTAATGTTGCTTTGCACTTCCCGGCCACCGTATATTCCAGACGGAGAAGTCTTGAACCCAGTAGAGTCTCCAAGTGGAGAAGCCGCTCTATGGATCGACCAGTTACATTTTAACCTGGGAGTCCTTCATCTGAGCAGAGGTGAGCAATACCAGTTTTATAGTTGATCATAGAACTCTTAGGAAAACATCCTTTATACTATCAGTAACCACTAGTCCTGCTAGATTAGTACACTGCTAGATTAGTACACTACTAGATTAGTACACTACTAGATTAGTACACACTGCTATATTAGTACACACTACTAGATTAGTACACTGCTAGATTAGTACACACTACTAGTTTAGTACACACTGCTAGATTAATACACACTGCTAGATTAGTACACACTACTAGATTAGTACACACCATTAGATTAGTACACACTACTAGATTAGTACACACTGCTAGATTCAGGACTGTATTAATAACATATACATTCTGACAATGCAGATCTATTCCCTTACCAAACATCACCACTAGGGACACACACGTGTCCTTTTACTCTCATTCCTTCTTCTCCTTTTGTTTACAACTAAATCACTACATTACCCATGAGGCCGTAGCATCACGGTCTGGTTAATTGTAGTCTGGTTAGTTCTAGTGTGTTTAGTTGTAGGCTGGTTAGTTGTAGTCTGGTTAGTTGTAGTCTGGTTAGTTCTACTGTGGTCAGTTGTAGTCTGGTTAGTTATACTGTGTTTAGTTGTAGTGTGTTTAGTTGTAGTGTGGTTAGTTGTAGTCAGGTTAGTTGTAGTCTGGTTAATTGTAGTCTGGTTCGTTTTAGTCTGGTTAGTTGTAGTCTGGTTAGTTGTAGTCTGGTTAGTTGTAGTGTGTTTAGTTGTAGTCCGGTTAGTTCTAGTGTGTGTAGTTGTAGTCTGGTTAGTTGTATTGTGGTTTGTTCTAGTGTGTTTAGTTGTAGTGTGTTTAGTTATAGTCTGGTTAGTTGTAGTGTGGTTAGTTGTAGTGTGTTTAGTTATAGTCTGGTTAGTTGTAGTGTGGTTAGTTGTAGTGTGTTTAGTTATAGTCTGGTTAGTTGTAGTCTGGTTAGTTGTAGTCTGGTTAGTTGTAGTCTGGTTAATTGTAGTCTGGTTAGTTGTAGTCTGGTTAGTTGTAGTCTGGTTAGTTGTAGTCTGGTTAGTTAATAACTCAATGCATCCCAGGTGTGCAGCCTCACCCAGCCCCAGAGTCAGTGTGACTCGGGCCAGGAGAGGCTGCTTAACCAGCCATCGTCCACACACACTCCACAAGCATTGGAGTCAACCGTGTTGTCATCCCACTGGGTCAAGTGATGATGATGATGATGATGATGATGATGATGATGATGATGTCTTGTTTATCTGTCCTCTGCAGGGTGGATCACTGTAGAGAAGATCTACTGGGCTGTAAGTATCTGTTGAGTTTGATCCATCACAACACACATTATTTAGAGAGGAAGTCCATCCACACAGCAGGAAGTGACATATGTTGAACAAGTCAAGTCATCTTTATTATTATACATGTGTCCTGATGCTGATTTATTGTTTCATCAGATATGAGGAGGACACATGGTAACGCCAGACGTGGATGCACACCTTCAGTTTAAGACAACAATGTGATTATTTTTAATGTTTTATTTTTTTTATGTCATTTACAAAATAATCACTTTCTTTGCTATACGCTATTTCTATCGTTAATTAAAATATGTGTGATTGGTGAGAGGGAAACCCATATAATGTACCTCAGGAAATCAAGCGTTGTAAAGCTACATTACATTGAGTGGTAGTGGCAGCAGTACATTTACAAAGTACAAATAATTCCCTTTGGTGTGTTGGTGAGAGGGGTCCTAGAGAACACATTAAAGCTGCATTTAATTCACTTTGGTATTCTCTGTACTTTAGGTTAATTTCTCTGTTTTCTTTGTTATTTTGGCATTTGGTCATTAAAGGTTTGTGTGGTTGTTTTGTTG
Source organism: Lota lota (assembly GCA_026745465.1). Taxonomy (NCBI): domain Eukaryota; kingdom Metazoa; phylum Chordata; class Actinopteri; order Gadiformes; family Lotidae; genus Lota; species Lota lota. The sequence continues at coordinate 1,247,828 of JACYXH010000752.1, forward strand.
CTGTAATTAATAATGATGGAGAGAAACCAAAATTGAAATACGGGAAACCTATCAATCTATCAATTATCTTTCACTTATTGATATCATTCATTAACTTGTTCTGATGCTATAATGTTGTAATGTAGTGTGATGAAATAATCTTAAATCACCTCATGGGATATTAAACAAATACTAAAAAAATATGTACGTTATCTAAATCTGAGGTTGTTTGAATTTGATTTAGTTAAACCTGGTGAAGTCACATTGAGATACCTTGTAACATACTGGTGTGTGTGTGTGTGTATATATATATATATATATATATATATATATATATATATATATACACACCATTTAGCGGTAAGCTTGAATGACTTGTATTATCCATGTGAGTGTATCCTCTATAATCTGTATTGTTTAAACAAAATCAATATAATAAAGCAAATTAATAAATAATAGAAAATGTACAAGTGTGTCTTTTGGATTAAAACCACTACATTGGAATTAAAAAGTGCTGGTATCTTAATTAACTTAATTAACTGAATAGAGTCTCTCCACAGGAGGTCCACCCTAACACTCATCCTAATCACCATGAGACACTCATCCTAATCACCATGAAACACTCATCCTAATCACCATGAGACACTCATCCTAATCACCATGAGAAACACTCATCCTAATCACCATGAAACACTCATCCTAATCACCATGAGACACTCATCCTAATCACCATGAAACACTCATCCTAATCACCATGAGAAACACTCATCCTAATCAACATGAAACACTCATCCTAATCACCATGAAACACTCATCCTAATCACCATGAGACACTCATCCTAATCAACATGAAACACTCATCCTAATCACCATGAAACACTCATCCTAATCACCATGAAACACTCATCCTAATCACCATGAGACACTCATCCTAATCACCATGAGACACTCATCCTAATCACCATGAGACACTCATCCTAATCACCATGAGACACTCATCCTAATCACCATGAAACACTCATCCTAATCACCATGAAACACTCATCCTAATCACCATGAAACACTCCTCCTAATCACCATGAAACACTCATCCTAATCACCATGAGACACTCATCCTAATCACCATGAAACACTCATCCTAATCACCATGAAACACTCATCCTAATCACCATGAAACACTCATCCTAATCACCATGAAACACTCATCCTAATCACCATGAGACACTCATCCTAATCACCATGAAACACTCATCCTAATCACCATGAAACACTCATCCTAATCACCATGAGAAATAACACTTACATGACAATGTTCAAATAGACAGAGATAGGACGGAGTTCAGGGAAATTCCCACCTCACCAAAGTGAGGTAGTGGTTCCCACCCTAAAGGACCCTGAGGGAGCGCGGTGGTGGATGTACTGTTCAATAAACCTGATGAAGTCTTAGTTCATCCAACAGGTTCTAAGTAAAGGTCTTTAACTATTGTCTGTGTTTAGAGCTAGCTTGTTGGTCCAAATGTCTGTCTATGTGTTTTATGTGTTGTGTATCTTGACACGAGTGCTAGACACTGGTTGGGTTGTAAGCTCCAATGTCAGAAAGCTGGGATGGTTAAATTAGACATGGAGGTTAACTACTAAAATAACAACACAGGCAATAAACAAACCTTCCTGAGGGAATACGAATATAAATTATGTTAAAGGTTCAAAATATTTTTTAGGCAATAATTGAGCGATAAAACCGCAGAGAGTAGTATAATAAATAATTATGAACATTCTGTACTAAATGAACAAGGATCCAAATGTTCAATCATATTGTCTGCAATGAAAATACTGGGGGTTTGGAAAGGAAAGAAATTGGGGGGAGGAAAAAGCCATGTGTGAATGTGTGTGTGAGCCTGAGTCTGTCTTCTACTGTGTGTTATGGCCCCTGAGATGAGGGAGGGCACTCCCACACTCAGAGTGGTAGACTACACGAGAGAGGACTGTAATCTGACTTCAGATGAAACAATAGAGTTAATAAGGATATGGCTTTTACTATAATTGCTTTCTATTACCTTTGTGTCTAACAATTACTAACTTGTTAAAAGTCAGTCAGAGGATCATATTATGGCCAAATTCGTCTTTTACATTGTTTGTCTTCCTATGTTAACAGTTGCCATTCATGCATGATGCCTGCACGTCCCCAATTGCATGTTCTCCCACGACTTGACTCCACCACTACCATGGTAAACGACATGACCGCGACCAGGACCTCGACAATCCACCCTGACTTACGAGACGCACCCACACGACTGTGGGCGACCAGCACATATGATGTCGGCTTAGTCAGAAATGCACAGCCTGTTGTGGTAACTCCTAAGTCCGACTACCGCCCATGTCGATATCAGTACCCACTGAAACAGGACTGCATTGCAGGCATTACACCCGTCTTCACCTCTCTGGTGGACGCAGGTGTCATAATTCCCTGTCATAACTCTCCGGTGAGAACCCCTATTTTTCCTGTTAGGAAAGCACGGCTTGACGGACGACCTGTTGAATGGCGTTTCGTGCAGGACTTACAGGCCGTTAACCAGGCGGTCCATGCACGCGCACCTAATGTCCCGAACCCGTACACCATCTTGTCCCAAATACCGCCTGCCACCAGGTGGTTCACGGTGGTGGACCTTGCAAATGCTTTCTTTAGCATCCCTGTACACCCAGACAGCCAATTCTGGTTCGCTTTTGACTTCGGGGGAAAGCCCTACACATGGACTCGCTTGCCACAAGGCTACTGCGAATCTCCTACCATTTACAATGAAGCACTGAAATTAAGCCTGGAACCACTTCTGTTACAGCAGGGCTCTGCATTGTTACAGTATGTTGATGATCTGTTAGTTTGTTCCCCAACTAAGGACCAGTGTCGCAGTGATTCTCTGCGACTCTTGCACCACCTGGCGTCTGAGGGGCACAAAGTCAGCCTCTCAAAGCTTCAGTGGGTCTGCCAGGATGTTGTCTTCCTAGGCCACAACCTCACACCAGGGGGGAAAGCCCTCTCTTCCACGCGTGTGGACGCCATTGCCATCATTCCACGGCCAGTGACTAAAAAACAAGTCTTGTCTTTTCTGGGTATGTGTTCTTGTTGCAGAACGTTCATTCCCAACTACTCACTCCTGGAGGGTCCCCTGTCGTCTATCGTCCATGGCAAAGGACTCCGGGCTTCGGACCACGTTCTCTGATCCGCGGACGCTGAACGAGCGTTTAGAGACCTCAAACTGGTGCTCCTGCGCGCCCCAACGCTTGGCATTCCAGACCCAACGCGACCCTTTACCCAGACAGTGGATGAAAGAGGGGGCTGCATGACGTCAGTCCTCCTCCAACAACATGGGAACAGGTTACGCCCGGTTGTCTATTTCTCCTCGAAATTAGACCCCGTAGCAGCAGGGCTGCCCCATTGCTTACGAGCAGTGGCGGAGGCGGAAAAAGCTGTTCTGGCATCTAGAGACTTGGTGGGGTACGGTGACCTCACACTGCTTGTTCCACCTGCGGTCTCTATGATCCTCTTAGAACAGAAAACGCCCCATTTATCTGCGGCACGGTGGTTGAAATATCATACCATCCTCCTTGACCTCCTCGACCTACATATTAGACGTTGCAATGTTCTCAATCCTGCCACCCTGCTTCCTATTGAGGGAGAGGGCGAGCCACATCACTGTTTGGCTGAATTACAGTTGGTCTGCAAGCCGCGTCCTGATCTAGGGGAAGTTCACTATGTCTTCTACGTCGACGGCTCTGCCTCCAGAAACCCGGAAACAGGTTTGGCGCGCGCGCGGTTTTCTGTGGTTTCTGATTATGAGACGGTTTGTTCTGGCTCTCTCCCCTCTCACTGCTCTGCGCAGGCTGCTGAACTCGTCGCCCTCGCCGAAGCCTGCCGTGCGGCAGCGGGCGCCTCTGTCACCATCTACACTGACTCCCCATACGCGTTCGGCGTTGTCCATGACTTCGGGGCCCTCTGGCGACACAGGGGTTTCCTCACGTCATCGGGCAAACACATTTTGCACCATGACAAAATATCGGCGTTACTCGATGCCATTCTCCTGCCCACCCAGATTGCAGTTGTTAAATGCTCAGCACATACGGGCGGTACTGACACTGTGTCTCTGGGTAATGATAGGGCGGACGCAGAAGCTAAGGCAGTGGCTTCCCGACCTCCACCTGCTGACACCGCACTCGTTTCTACTCCGGTCGGTCACGTGGCAGCGTCCGTCGCAGAGGTCCAGGACCTCTCCACGTCCGACGAGCGTGCACGGTGGCACAAAAGGGGGGCGGTGTTTGTCGACGGCCATTGGAAAGGCCCTACAGGGAAGCCCTGCCTCCCGGTGGCCATGTTCCCCGCCTATGCTAAATTGACACATGGGCTCGACCACGTGTCAAAAGGGGGGATGATGGATCTTATCCAACAGGATTGGTACACCATAGGGTTTTCTACATACGCACAAAAATATTGCCAGGTATGCGTCATTTGCGCCAATCATAACATAGGCCGAGGACAGAGGGTCGAACACGCAGCACACGACAGCCCAACACGCCCATTAGAACACATCATGATGGATTTTGTTGAACTAGGACCATCGGAAGGCAAACGCTATTGCCTTGTGATGGTCGACATGTGGTCTAAATGGGTCGAGGCGTTCCCTGCCTCAAAGGCAACGGCAGGAATAGTTGCAAAAGCATTACTAACGGAAATTGTGCCACGATGGGGCATTCCCGAAAACTCTCTAGCGACAACGGCTCACACTTTGTTAACCAGGCCATCAAAGAGATCGGCACCTACCTCGGCATCGACCTCAAATACCATTGCCCGTACCACCCACAGAGCGGTGGTGCAGTGGAACGTGAGAACGGCACATTAAAAGCAAAGCTCGCGAAAATCGGCACGGAGACAGGCCTACCCTGGACGAAGGCGCTCCCTCTTGCTTTGATGTACATGAGAATGAGAATGAGAGTCAGAACAAGGACCAAACCTGGTAGTCATCAAGGATTTCCGACGGAAAACATGGAAATCACCACGATGGCTGGGACCCTTCCAAGTCCTCCTCACCACACACACGGCGGTGAAGGTGGGGGAGCGACAGTCATGGGTCCATGCCTCCCACTGCAAGAAGTACAAAGGAGCGGTCCAGACGCCCACACCAGCCCCTTAACAAAACTGATTTGCCCATGCACACGCACTCCCGCACCTAACACAAAGAAGGTGTACGACGTGCTCTGCCTCCAAAATCATAAACTGACGCCAGTAGCCGTTCCACCAAGGACGAGCCTCTACCCTGCATCGGACCCCAGGGATGAAGAGTCATCTCCCTTCACAGCACCTGACATCCAGTGGTTTTGCTGTGACCCGAAGCCAGGAGACCATCACCGGTGCCTATCTGCCACATTAACTGTCCCATGGCCCCAACATGCACCTGGTGTAAAAAGGCCACGCCGGAACAATGGGCATGGCTTATGATTCTTACTGTTATATTTCTTTGTTTACTCTTTTGTTTCTGTTGCCTGTTCTTTCCCTTGTCTACAGCCGCAACGACCACGCAGATGGTGACCTTGTTTAGATTGTGCTGTCCACTGGCTGTGCAGGCATATCGCGCCTTTTCCCCATCCAAAAGGCGGGTTTGAAGTCCTGTCCTTATGGGGTTTTTCAAGGAGCCATATGTGACCAGCATCGTTACTGTTTTTTCTTATTGTATGATTTTGCTTGATTGTGAAGTACTGCGTTGTTTTTATTTTCTTCGTCATTTTCCTTTTGATCGATCATATATGATCGAAAGGGGAGAATTGTGGTGGAAAAATGACTTCAGGCCCTATTCCAAAGTTAACTCGCCTAAACTAGTTGGTTTAAGCACTCAAGTTGTTGTGGGCACACTATAGTGTCCCATTTGTTTTCTTATAATTATCTACCTCGTCACAGTTGCCTGTTTTCTTGCATTCCATCCAGGGCGCCATCTAGTGTTACTTTTAAATGTTGTTTGTTTTACCCTACAAAAGGCCTTCCCTCCTTTGCTCGGCGCGCCTTTTCTCCAGAACTCTGCCCAGTGTGGAGTTGCCTTTGAAACTGCGTCTTTTGTATGCTGCAGCGTACAAAATAAAATAACTACGGATATCCATTTGTCTTAGCCTTTTACATCGAGTCAGCCATGAGTTGTCTAAATTTCACGACAATTTACGTCGGCTACATTAATAATTATGTAAGCTTTAATATCTAACTGCGACTTGACGATCCAAAGTCCATTTTTACACCACGACCCTAAAACAAAGAAGAGTTTAGTTTCACTCCAACTTGGACCACACAGCCCTCCACGAAGACGAAGGAAGGTAAAGTATCTAACATTGAACTCGCTGCTGGCTCTATTGTTGTCTTACGTTTGGTTCCCACTGCTTTCTGGAGATGCTTGAAGCTAAAGTCCAACTGAAGGCATAGGCTGACTGAAGCAGAGACTTTGTTGCTCTGCTTGAGCTTTATCCTGAGGCCTGGGGGCCCGCAGGCCTGCGGTAGGAACACGCAGCGCTGCCGAAATGGCTTACTTCAAAGTTTGGAAGAGAAACGATTCAAAAAGTAACGGAAAATGAACAAGGTGTAAGCTTGATGTGCACTCTGTAAAGAAATACAACAACGGATCTTTATAGTGTTACGGTAGGCTGACTTTCAGCACTACAACACAAACGGGCCTACACGCCTACTGCCAGCACCTTGAGGGCTGTAGATCACCGATAGATGACTGAAGTGTGTGTGTGTGTGTGTGTGTGTGTGTGTGTGTGTGTGTGTGTGTGTGTATATCTGTATCTGTGTGTGTGTGTGTGTGTGTGTGCGTGCGCGCATGTGTGTGTGTGTGTGTGTGTGTGTGTGTGTGTGTGTGTGTGTCTGTGTCTGTGTGTCCAGGCTGTCAGCTGCAGTATGTCAGAGGACGGCGCGGCGGGGGGAGCGACCCCCCCGGGTGATCCGCCTGGGGAAGATGGCCGCCAGAACACCAACAGGTAGGAAGAGGATCGTGGCTCTGGCTGCTTTCTTCAAAATAGATCCATTTGTATTTCTTATTTTATTTTAAGTGGGCATTTTCCATCCAAGCGAATTGGGGATTTATGAAAGAGGTTCAGAGCAAACACAGCAGGAGAACATTGTTTCTACTGTTATATGTTCTCTCCCCCCGCCTGTTATTGCTCAGAATAAAGGATGGTACTGGCTGCCTCTCAGCGCCATCTTGTGGTTGGTAATGATATACATTCTATTTAACGTCATTGCTTCGTGTCACTGCGCCTTAGTTGTGAGGTGGTCACTGTGACTGTTGATGGATTTATCATCTTACTCTAACGTTTGAAGTCCTTCATCTCAGCCTTAAGGAAACCTAACAACAGTTCAAGTAAAATAAAGGTCAACTGTTGGACATTTCCTTTAAGAGGGATAGTGGCTTCTACACTAGATCATTATCTATCCAGGGAAGGAAACTAGAACAATATGATCTTCATAAACAAAGTAAAAACAAGTAAGCACGTGTAGCAAGTAATAAAATAGAAATACAAATGAAAATATAAATAAATAATAAACACACTACTACATTAATCTAGACTAATGTATTAGTACACACTTTCATGAACATTTCATGAAACCTTCAAAAACCTTCTTCTACAGAACCAGAGCTTCCCAAGAAAAACGGATGTCAGATTCATGATCAGTGGGCCTGTCTGAGCTTGAATTTATCATCGAGTTTTGATTAAATTAAAAATGGCAGAGTTATGTCAATTTCAAAATATTCAAATGATCGAACATTATTATATCAGCCACAAATCCGCTTTATACCGTCTAAAAACGGTATAACTTAAAACTGCTCATAGAGGATACCTCTCTCAACATATGATAACAATTTGGTGTCTGAGTGTGCATGTATGTGTGTGTGTCTCTCTCTCTGTCTCTGTGTTTCTGTAGAGTGTGTCTACTTTACATTATTTATTTATTTTATTTTTATAGAGTATATCATTTATTTTGGCCTGTAAAATCCTAGGGGAAACACTGAACATGTACATTCTGACAATGCAGATCTATTCCCTTACCAAACATCACCACTAGGGACACACACGTGTCCTTTTACTCTCAGTCCTTCTTCTCCTTCTTATGTTTACAACTAAATCACTACATTACCCATGAGGCCGTAGCATCAAGCTGCAGAACAAGATGACGCAAAGTTGTAGTTTTTGTCAAACGTTAGGGTTTGAAAGTCCAACGGGAGCTTTTTCTGTCACTGTTTACGGACAATAAAGTTTTCGTCTGATTCTGATCTATTTTTCTTTTAATAGAATCGATTCGGAGGATTCCTTTGAAAGACAGAGGGAGCCCCCTCCTGAGTGAGCCCTTATCTCCTTAATCTCTGCACAAGTTTCCCTTGTCTTGTTACTGCTTGTGTTAGTCTGCTGATTAGTTGCAGTCTGGTTAGTTGTAGTCTAGTACACACTACTAGATTAGTACACACTACTAGATTAGTACATACACCTAGACTAGTACACATTATTAGAATAGTACACACTACTAGATTACTACACTACTAGATTAGTACACTACTAGATTCGTACATACAGCTAGATTAGTACATACTACTAGATTAGTACACACTACTAGTACACACTACTAGATTAGTACACACTACTAGTTTAGTACATACTGCTAGATTAGTACACTACTATATTAGTACACTACTAGATTAGTACACACTACTAATACACACTACTAGATTAGTACACACTACTAGATTAGTACACACTACTAGATTAGTACACTACTAGATTAGTACACTACTAGATTAGTACACTACTAGATTAGTGCATACTACTAGATTAGTACACTACTAGATTAGTACACTACTAGATTAGTACACACTACTAGATTAGTACACTACTAGATTAGTACACTACTAGATTAGTACACACTATTAGATTAGTACACACCACTAGATTAGTACACACTACTAGATTAGTACACTACTAGATTAGTACACTACTAGATTAGTACACTACTAGATTAGTGCATACTACTAGATTAGTACACTACTAGATTGGTACACTACTAGATTAGTACACACTACTAGATTAGTACACTACTAGATTAGTAAACACTACTAGATTAGTGCACACTACTAGATTAGTACACTACTATATTAGTACACTACTAGATTAGTACACACTACTAATACACACTACTAGATTAGTACACACTACTAGATTAGTACACACTACTAGATTAGTACACTACTAGATTAGTACACTACTAGATTAGTACACTACTAGATTAGTACACACTACTAGATTAGTACACTACTAGATTAGTAAACACTACTAGTTTAGTACATACTGCTAGATTAGTACACTACTATATTAGTACACTACTAGATTAGTACACACTACTAATACACACTACTAGATTAGTACACACTACTAGATTAGTACACACTACTAGATTAGTACACTACTAGATTAGTACACTACTAGATTAGTACACTACTAGATTAGTGCATACTACTAGATTAGTACACTACTAGATTAGTACACTACTAGATTAGTACACACTACTAGATTAGTACACTACTAGATTAGTACACTACTAGATTAGTACACACTATTAGATTAGTACACACCACTAGATTAGTACACACTACTAGATTAGTACACTACTAGATTAGTACACTACTAGATTAGTACACTACTAGATTAGTGCATACTACTAGATTAGTACACTACTAGATTGGTACACTACTAGATTAGTACACACTACTAGATTAGTACACTACTAGATTAGTAAACACTACTAGATTAGTGCACACTACTAGATTAGTACACTACTAGATTAGTACACACTATTAGATTAGTACACACCACTAGATTAGTACACACTACTAGATTAGTACACTACTAGATTAGTACACTACTAGATTAGTACACCTTACTAGATTAGTACACTACTAGATTAGTACACTACTACATTAGTACACACTACTAGATTAGTACACACTACTAGATTAGTACACTACTAGATTGGTACACACTACTAGATTAGTAAACTACTAGATTAGTACACTACTAGATTAGTACACTACTAGATTAGTATACTACTAGATTAGTGCATACTACTAGATTAGTACACTACTAGATTAGTACACTACTAGATTAGTACACACTACTAGATTAGTACACTACTAGATTAGTACACACCACTAGATTAGTACACACTACTAGATTAGTACACTACTAGATTAGTACACTACTAGATTAGTACACTACTAGATTAGTGCATACTACTAGATTAGTACACTACTAGATTGGTACACTACTAGATTAGTACACACTATTAGATTAGTACACACCACTAGATTAGTAAACACTACTAGATTAGTACACTACTAGATTAGTACACTACTAGATTAGTACACACTATTAGATTAGTACACACCACTAGATTAGTACACACTACTAGATTAGTACACTACTAGATTAGTACACTACTAGATTAGTACACTACTAGATTAGTGCATACTACTAGATTAGTACACTACTAGATTAGTACACTACTAGATTAGTACACACTACTAGATTAGTACACTACTAGATTAGTAAACACTACTAGATTAGTAAACACTACTAGATTAGTACACTACTAGATTAGTACACTACTAGATTAGTACACACTATTAGATTAGTACACACCACTAGATTAGTACACACTACTAGATTAGTACACTACTAGATTAGTACACTACTAGATTAGTACACTACTAGATTAGTACACCTTACTAGATTAGTACACTACTAGATTAGTACACTACTAGATTAGTACACACTACTAGATTAGTACACACTACTAGATTAGTACACTACTAGATTAGTACACACTACTAGATTAGTACACTACTAGATTAGTACACTACTAGATTAGTACACTGCTAGATTAGTACACACTACTAGATTAGTACACTACTAGATTAGTACACTACTAGATTAGTACATTACTAGATTAGTACACACTACTAGATTAGTACACTACTAGATTAGTACACACTACTAGATTAGTACACTACTATGCATGCTGCAGCAGTAATGTTAGTGTTTAAAGTCATAGGCTGACTATACTATCAAGTTTGTTCCTTTATCTGAGCTGCTCACTAATGCATGTAGGCCTGCCATATAATGTATAAGTGATATCATGTAATGTATAATCTAAATTTATAAAGTCCTAACATATATTTCATGACTTTATTAATAAAATGAACATTCGGACAATGCAGATCTATTCCCTCATCCCAAATCACTACATTACCCATGAGGCCGTAGCATCAAGCTGCAGAACAAGATGGTGCAAAGTTGTAGTTTTTGTGTTTGTCAAACGTTAGGGTTTGAAAGTCCAACGGGAGCTTTTTCTATCACTGTTTACGGACAATAAAGTTCTCGTCTGATTCTGATCTATTTTGTTTTGATAGAAGCCATTCGGGGGTCCCATTTGAAAGATGGAGGAGGTCCTTGAGGCTCATTACTGAGTGAGTCCTTATCTCCTTAATCTCCGCACAAGTTTCCCTTGTCTTGTTATTGCTAGTGTTAGTCTGCTGATTAGTTGTAGTCTGGTTAGTTTTAGTCTGGTTAGTTCTAGTCTAGTACACACTACTAGATTAGTACACACTACTAGATTAGTACACACTACTAGAATAGTACACATTTAGATTAGTACACACTGCTAGATTAGTACACAATTCTAAATTAGTACACACTACTAGATTAGTACACTACTAGATTAGTACACCCTACTAGATTAGTACAGTACTAGATGAGTACACTACTAGATTAGTACACTACTAGATGAGTACACACTACTAGATTTAGTTTACTGCTACTCTTTCCCTTTTGTTCCTGCCTTTAAACCAAGTCAACAAGTTATTTAGGACAACCTGGTTGTGTGGAGTTGTTCTAAACTCTGAACTGTTACTTGTTACCACGTCTGGAACCCAGCTGTATCTGCATGAGGAGATGCAGGTGTATGGATTCACCATCTATGTGTAGAACTGGGAGTCCTTCATCTGATCAGAGGTGAGCAATACCAGTTTAATAGTTGATCATAGAACTCTTAGGAAAACATCCTTTATACTATCAGTAACCACTAGTCCTGCTAGATTAGTACACTACTAGATTAGTACACTACTAGATTAGTACACACTACTAGATTATTACACTACTAGATTAGTACACTACTAGATTAGTACACTACTAGATTAGTACATACTACTAGATTAGTACACTGCTAGATTAGTACACTACTAGATTAGTACACACTACTAGATTAGTACACTACTAGATTAGTACACTACTAGATTAGTACACTACTAGATTAGTACACACTACTAGATTAGTACACTACTAGATTAGTACACTACTAGATCAGTACACTACTAGATTAGTACACTACTAGATTAGTACACTACTAGATTAGTACATTACTATGCATGCTGCTGCAGTAATGTTAGTGTTTAAAGTCATAGGCTGACTATACTATCAAGTTTGTTCCTTTATCTGAGCTGCTCACTAATGCATGTAGGCCTGCCATATAATGTATAAGTGATATCATGTAATATATAATCTAAATGTATAAAGTTCTAACATATATTTCAGGACTTTATTAATAAAATGAACATTCGGACAATGCAGATCTATTCCCTCATCCCAAATCACTACATTACCCATGAGGCCGTAGCATCAAGCTGCAGAACAAGATGGTGCAAAGTTGTAGTTTTTGTGTTTGTCAAACGTTAGGGTTTGAAAGTCCAACGGGAGCTTTTTCTGTCACTGTTTACGGACAATAAAGTTCTCGTCTGATTCTGATCTATTTTGTTTTGATAGAAGCCATTCGGGGGTCCCATTTGAAAGATGGAGGAGGTCCTTGAGGCTCATTACTGAGTGAGTCCTTATCTCCTTAATCTCTGCACAAGTTTCCTTGTCTGTTACTGCTAATGTTAGTCTGCTGATTAGTTGTAGTCTGGTTAGTTTTAGTCTGGTTAGTTCTAGTCTAGTACACACTACTAGATTAGTACACACTACTAGAATAGTACACGTTTAGATTAGGACACACTGCTAGATTAGTACACAATTCTAAATTAGTACACACTACTAAATTAGTACACACTACTAGATAAGTACACACTACTAGATGAGTACACTACTAGATTAGTACACACTACTAGATTAGTACAATACTAGATAAGTACACCCTACTAGATAAGTACACCCCACTAGATAAGTACACGCTACTAGGTTTACTTTACTGCTACTCTTTCCCTTTTGTTCCTGCCTTTTAACCAAGTCAACAAGTTATTTAGGAAAATCTGGTTGTGTGGACTTGTTCTAAACTCTGAACTGTTACTTTTTACCACGTCTGGAACCCAGCTGTATTTGCATGAGGAGATGCAGGTCTATGGATTCACCATCTATGTGTAGAACTGGGAGTCCTTCATCTGATCAGAGGTGAGCAATACCAGTTTAATAGTTGATCATAGAACTCTTAGGAAAACATCCTTTATACTATCAGTAACCACTAGTCCTGCTAGATTAGTACACTACTAGATTAGTACACACTGCTAGATTAGTACACACTACTAGATTAGTACACTACTAGATTAGTACACTACTAGATTAGTACACTACTAGATTAGTACACACTACTAGATTTGTACACTACTAGATTAGTACACTACTAGATTAGTACACACTACTAGATTAGTACACACTACTAGATTAGTACATTACTAGATTAGTACACACTACTAGATTAGTACACTACTAGATTAGTACACACTACTAGATTAGTACACTACTAGATTAATACACACTACTAGATTAGTACACACTACTAGATTAGTACACTACTAGATTAGTACACACTACTAGATTAGTACACTACTAGATTAGTACACACTACTAGATTAGTACATTACTAAATTAGTACACTACTAGATTAGTACACACTACTAGATTAGTACATTACTAGATTAGTACACACTACTAGATTAGTACATTACTAGATTAGTACACTACTAGATTAATACACACTACTAGATTAGTACACACTACTAGATTAGTACACTACTAGATTAGTACACACTACTAGATTAGTACACTACTAGATTAGTACACACTACTAGATTAGTACATTACTAGATTAGTACACACTACTAGATTAGTACATTACTAGATTAGTACACTACTAGATTAATACACACTACTAGATTAGTACACACTACTAGATTAGTACACTACTAGATTAGTACACACTACTAGATTAGTACACTACTAGATTAGTACACACTACTAGATTAGTACATTACTAAATTAGTACACTACTAGATTAGTACACACTACTAGATTAGTACACTACTAGATTAGTACACACTACTAGATTAGTACATTACTAGATTAGTACACACTACTAGATTAGTACACTACTAGATTATTACACACTACTAGATTAGTACACTACTAGATTAATACACACTACTAGATTAGTACACACTACTAGATTAGTACACTACTAGATTAGTACACACTACTAGATTAGTACACTACTAGATTAGTACACACTACTAGATTAGTACATTACTAAATTAGTACACTACTAGATTAGTACACACTACTAGATTAGTACATTACTAGATCAGTACACACTACTATGCATACTGCAGCAGTAATGTTAGTGTTTAAAGTCTTAGGCTGACTACTCTATGCATATATATCCCCATAGTCTAGAAACACTAGCATGCTAGGCTGCACTGTCTGCTTTCCTTCTTGAGAGAAAAGCACGACCTATTTCCAAACTACAATCCAGTTGTGCTCGCAATAAAACAAAAGAAAAAAGGTGTGTTTAAAAAACATATATTGTATAAGTGATATCATGTAATGTATAATCTAAATTTATAAAGGCCTAACATATATTTCAGTTATTTATTATTAGCATGTACATTCTGACAATGCAGATCTATTCCCTTACCAAACATCATCACTAGGGACAGACACGTGTCATTTTACTCTCATTCCTTCTTCTCCTTCTTATGTTTACAACAAAATCACTACATTACCCATGAGGCCGTAGCATCAAGCTGCAGAACAAGATGGCGCAAAGTTGTAGTTTTTGTGGTTGGCAAACGTTAGGGTTTGAAAGTCCAACAGGAGCTTTTTCTGTCACTGTTTACGGACAATAAAGTTCTCGTCTGATCTGTTTTGTTTTGATAGAAGAGATTCTGAGGATCTATCTGTAAAACCATCGGAAGCTAAGTGAGTCCTTATCTCCTTAATCTCTGCACATGTTTCCCTTGTCTTGTTACTGCTAGTGTTAGTCTGCTGATTAGTTGTAGTCTGGTTAATTGTAGTCTGGTTTGTTCTAGTCTGTTTAGTTCTAGTCTAGTACACACTGCTAGATTAGTACACACTAGATCAGTACACACTACTAGATCAGTACACACTACTAGATCAGTACACACTACTACATTAGTACACACTTAGATTAGTACACACTACTAGATTAGTACACTACTAGATTAGTACACTACTAGATTAGTACACACTACTAGATTAGTACACACTAATAGATTAGTACACACTACTAGATTTACTTTACTGCTACTCTTTCCCTTTTGTTCCTGCCTTTTAACCAAGTCAACAAGTTATTTAGGAGCACCTGGTTGTGTGAACTTGTTCTAAACTCTGAACTGTTACTTGTTACCACGTCTGGGACCCAGCTGTATCTGCATGAAGAGTAACAGCTCTATGGAACAACCACCTACGTTTAAACCTGGGAGTCCTTCATCTGATCAGAGGTGAGCAATACCAGTTTAATAGTTGATCATAGAACTCTTAGGAAAACATCCTTTATACTATCAGTAACCACTAGTCCTGCTAGATTAGTACACTTCTAGATTAGTACACTACTAGATTAGTACACACTACTAGATTAGTACACTACTAGATTAGTACACTTCTAGATTAGTACACTACTAGATTAGTACACACTACTAGATTAGTACATTACTAGATTAGTACACACTACTAGATTAGTACACTACTAGATTAGTGCACACTACTAGATTAGTACACACTACTAGATTAGTACACACTACTAGATTAGTACACTACTAGATTAGTACACTACTAGATTAGTACACACTACTAGATTAGTACAGTACTAGATTAGTACACACTACTAGATTAGTACACACTACTAGATTAGTACACTACTAGATTAGTACACTACTAGATTAGTACACTACTAGATTAGTACACACTACTATGCATACTGCTGCAGTAATGTTAGTGTTTAAAGTCTTAGGCTGACTACTCTATGCATATATATCCCCATAGTCTAGAAACACTAGCATGCTAGGCTGCACTGTCTGCTTTCCTTCTTGAGAGAAAAGCACGACCTATTTCCAAACTACAATCCAGTTGTGCTCGCAGTAAAACAAAAGACAAAAGGTGTGTTTAAAAAACATATATTGTATAAGTGATATCATGTAATGTATAATCTAAATGTATAAAGTCCTAACATATAGTTCAGGACTTTTTTAATAACATGTACATTCTGACAATGCAGATCTATTCCCTTACCAAACATCACCACTAGGGACACACACGTGTCCTTTTACTCTCAGTCCTTCTTCTCCTTCTTATGTTTACAACAAAATCACTACATTACCCATGAGGCCGTAGCATCAAGCTGCAGAACAAGATGGTGCAAAGTTGTAGTTTTTGTGGTTGGCAAACGTTAGGGTTTCAAAGTCCAACGGGAGCTTTTTCTGTCACTGTTTACGGACAATAAAGTTCTCGTCTGATTCTGATCTATTTTGTCTTGATAGAAGCGATCCGGGGGTCCCAGTTAAAGTCATGTTCCTTCCTGAGTGAGTCCTTATCTCCTTAATCTCTGCACATGTTTCCCTTGTCTTGTTACTGCTAGTGTTAGTCTGCTGATTAGTTGTAGTCTGGTTTGTTCTAGTCTGTTAGTTCTAGTCTAGTACACACTAGATCAGTACACACTACTAAATCAGTACACACTTAGATTAGTACACACTACTAGATTAGTACACACTACTAGATTAGTACACACTACTAGATTAGTACACACTACTAGATTAGTACACTACTAGATTAGTACACTACTAGATTAGTACACTACTAGATTAGTACACACTACTAGATTAGTACACACTACTAGATTAGTACACTGTACTTGATTAGTACACACTACTAGATTAGTACACACTACTAGATTAGTACACACTACTAGATTAGTACACCCTACTAGATAAGTGCACACTACTAGATAAGTACACACTACTAGATTTACTTTACTGCTACTCTTTCCCTTTTGTTCCTGCCTTTCAACCAAGTCAACAAGTTATTTAGGACAACCTGGTTATGTGAACTTGTTCTAAACTCTGAACTGTTACTGGTTACGAAGTCAGGGACCCAGCGGAGTCTCCGTGAGGAGTGACAGCTCTATGGAACAACCAGTTACATTTAGAACTGGGAATCCTTCATCTGAGCAGAGGTGAGCAATACCAGTTTAATAGTTGATCATAGAACTCTTAGGAAAACATCCTTTATACTATCAGTAACCACTAGTCCTGCTAGATTAGTACACTACTAGATTAGTACACTACTAGATTAGTACACACTACTAGATTAGTACACTACTAGATTAGTACACTACTAGATTAGTACACTACTAGATTAGTACACACTACTAGATTAGTACACTACTAGATTAGTACACTACTAGATTAGTACACTACTAGATTAGTACACTACTATGCATGCTGCTGCAGTAATGTTAGTGTTTAAAGTCATAGGCTGACTATACTATCAAGTTTGTTCCTTTATCTGAGCTGCTCACTAATGCATGTAGGCCTGCCATATAATGTATAAGTGATATCATGTAATGTATAATCTAAATTTATAAAGTGCTAACATATATTTCAGGACTTTATTAATAAAATGAACATTCTGACAATGCAGATCTATTCCCTCATCCCAAATCACTACATTACCCATGAGGCCGTAGCATCAAGCTGCAGAACAAGATGGTGCAAAGTTGTAGTTTTTGTGTTTGTCAAACGTTAGGGTTTGAAAGTCCAACGGGAGCTTTTTCTGTCACTGTTTACGGACAATAAAGTTCTCGTCTGATTCTGATCTATTTTGTTTTGATAGAAGCCATTTGGGGGTCCCATTTGAAAGATGGAGGAGGTCCTTGAGGCTCATTACTGAGTGAGTCCTTATCTCCTTAATCTCTGCACATGTTTCCCTTGTCTGTTACTGCTAGTGTTAGTCTGCTGATTAGTTCTAGTCTGGTTAGTTCTAGTCTAGTACGCACTACTAGATTAGTACACACTTAGATTAGTACACACTACTAGATCAGTACACACTACTAGATTAGTACACACTTAGATTAGTACACACTACTAGATTAGTACACACTTAGATTAGTACACACTACTAGATTAGTACACACTACTAGATAAGTACACACTACTAGATTAGTACAGAAAAGTAGATCAGTACACTACTAGATTAGTACACACTTAGATTAGTACACCCTACTAGATTAGTACACACTACTAGATTAGTTCACTACTTGATAAGTACACACTACTAGATTAGTACACTACTAGATTAGTACACTCTACTAGATTAGTACACACTACTAGATTAGTACACTGTACTTGATAAGTACACACTACTAGATTAGTACACTACTAGATTAATACACCCTACTAGATTAGTACACTAATAGATTAGTACACTACTAGATTAGTACACACTACTAGATAAGTACACACTACTAGATTAGTACACACTACTAGATTAGTACACACTTAGATTAGTACACACTACTAGATTAGTACACACTTAGATTAGTACACTCTACTAGATTAGTACACACTACTAGATTAGTACACTACTAGATTAATACACCCTACTAGATTAGTACACTAATAGATTAGTACACTACTAGATTAGTACACACTACTAGATAAGTACACACTACTAGATTTAGTTTACTGCTACTCTTTCCCTTTTGTTCCTACCTTTTAACCAAGTCAACAAGTTATTTAGGACAACCTGGTTGTGTGAACTTGTTCTAAACTCTGAACTGTTACTGGTCCTATTCCAGACGGAGAAGTCTTGAACCCAGTAGAGTCTCCGTGAGGATTAGCAGGTCAATGGATTTACAAGCTATGTTTAGAACTGGGAATCCTTCATCTGAGCAGAGGTGAGCAATACCAGTTTAATAGTTGATCATAGAACTCTTAGGAAAACATCCTTTATACTATCAGTAACCACTAGTCCTGCTAGATTAGTACACTACTAGATTAGTACACACTACTAGATTAGTACACTACTAGATTAGTACACTACTAGATTAGTACACTACTGGATTAGTACACACTACTAGATTAGTACACACTACTAGATTAGTACACTACTAGATTAGTACACACTGCTAGATTAGTACACAACTAGATTAGTACACACTACTAGATTAATACACACTACTAGATTAGTACACACTACTAGATAAGTACGTACATACTACTAGATTAGTTCATTCTACTAGATTAATACACACTTCTAGATTAGTACACACTACTAGATTAGTACACACTGCTAGATTAGTACACAATACCAGATTAGTACACTTCTAAATTAGTACACTACTAGATTAGTACACACTGCTAGATTAGTACACACCGCGAGATTAATGCACTACTAGATTAGTACACACTACTAGATTAGTACACACTACTAGATTAATACACTATTAGATTAGTACACTAGTAGATTAGTACACACTACTAGATTAGTACACACTACTAGATTATTGCACACTACTAGATTATTACACACTACTAGATTAGTACACACTACTAGATTAGTACACTACTAGATTAGTACACTACTAGATTAGTACACACTACTAGATTAGTACACTACTAGATTATTACACACTACTAGATTATTACACACTACTAGATTAGTACACATTACTAGATTAGTACACTACTAGATTAGTGCACACTGCTAGATTAGTACACACTACTAGATTAGTACACTTTACTAGATTAGTACACTGCTAGATTAGTACACACTACTAGATTAGTACACTCCTAGATAAGTGCACACTACAAGATTAGTACACTACTAGATTAGTACACTACTAGATTAGTACACTACTAGATTAGCACACTACTAGATTAGTACACTACTAGATTAGTACACACTACTAGATTAGTACACTACTAGATTAGTACACACTACTAGATTAGTACACTACTAGATTAGTACACACTACTAGATTATTACGCACTACTAGATTAGTACACACTACTAGATTAGTACACAACTAGATTAGTACACTTTACTAGATTAGTACACTACTAGATTAGTGCACACTGCTAGATTAGTACACTGCTAGATTAGTACACTACTAGATTAGTACACACTACTAGATTAGTACACTACTAGATTAGTACATACTTCTAGATTAGTACATACTACTAGATTAGTACACTGCTAGATTAGTACACTACTAGATTAGTACACTACTAGATTAGTACACACTACTAGATTAGTACACTACTAGATTAGTACACTTTACTAGATTATTACGCACTACTAGATTAGTACACACTACTAGATTAGTACACAACTAGATTAGTACACTTTACTAGATTAGTACACTACTAGATTAGTACACTACTAGATTAGTACACTACTAGATTAGTACACACTACTAGATTAGTACACTACTAGATTAGTACACTACTAGATTAGTACACTACTAGATTAGTACACACTACTAGATTAGTACACTACTAGATTAGTACACTACTAGATTAGTACACTACTATGCATGCTGCTGCAGTAATGTTAGTGTTTAAAGTCATAGGCTGACTATACTATCAAGTTTATTCCTTTATCTGAGCTGCTCACTAATGCATGTAGGCCTGCCATATAATGTATAAGTGATATCATGTAATGTATAATCTAAATTTATAAAGTCCTAACATATATTTCAGGACTTTATTAATAAAATGAACATTCGGACAATGCAGATCTATTCCCTCATCCCAAATCACTACATTACCCATGAGGCCGTAGCATCAAGCTGCAGAACAAGATGGTGCAAAGTTGTAGTTTTTGTGTTTTTCAAACGTTAGGGTTTGAAAGTCCAACGGGAGCTTTTTCTATCACTGTTTACGGACAATAAAGTTCTCGTCTGATTCTGATCCATTTTGTTTTGATAGAAGCCATTTGGGGGTCCCATTTGAAAGATGGAGGAGGTCCTTGAGGCTCATTACTGAGTGAGTCCTTATCTCCTTAATCTCTGCACATGTTTCCCTTGTCTTGTTACTGCTAATGTTAGTCTGCTGATTAGTTCTAGTCTGGTTAGTTGTCGTTTGGTTAGTTCTAGTCTGGTTAGTTCTAGTCTAGTACACACTACTAGAATAGTACACATTTAGATTAGTACACAATTCTAGATTAGTAAACACTAGATTAGTACCCACTACTAGATTAGTTCACACTGCTAGTACACACTACTAGATTAGTACATAATTCTAGATTAGTACACACTACTAGATTAGTACATTCTGCTAGATTAGTACACACTACTAGATTAGTACACACTACTAGATTAGTACACACTACTAGATTAGCACACACTACTAGATAAACACACATTACTCGATTAGCACAGAAAAGTAGATTAGTACACACTACTAAATTAGTACACCCTACTAGATTAGTACACACTACTAGATTAGTACACACTACTAGATTAGTACACACTACTAGATAAGTACACACTACTAGATTTACTTTACTGCTGCTCTTTCCCTTTTGTTCCTGCCTTTTAACCAAGTCAACAAGTTATTTAGGACAACCTGGTTGTGTGAACTTGTTCTAAACTCTGAACTGTTACTGGTCCTATTCCAGACGGAGAAGTCTGAGATCCAGCAGAGTCTCCATGAGGAGTAACAGCTCTAAGGAACAACCATCTACAATTAAACCTGGGAATCCTTCATCTGATCAGAGGTGAGCAATACCAGTTTAATAGTTGATCATAGAACTCTTAGGAAAACATCCTTTATACTATCAGTAACCACTAGTCCTGCTAGATTAGTACACTACTAGATTAGTACACACTACTAGATTTGTACACTACTAGATTAGTACACTACTAGATTAGTACACTA
Organism: Lota lota; assembly: GCA_026745465.1. NCBI lineage: Eukaryota > Metazoa > Chordata > Actinopteri > Gadiformes > Lotidae > Lota > Lota lota. Next base: position 1,270,102 of record JACYXH010000752.1, read on the forward strand.
CTAGATTAGTACACTACTAGATTAGTACACTGCTAGATTAGTACACTACTAGATTAGTACACTACTAAATTAGTACACTACTAGATTAGTACACTACTAGATTAGTACACTACTGGATTAGTACACACTACTAGATTTGTACACTACTAGATTAGTACACTACTAGATTACTACACTACTAGATTACTACACTACTAGATTAGTACACTACTAGATTAGTACACTACTAGATTAGTACACTGCTAGATTAGTACACTACTAGATTAGTACACTACTAAATTAGTACACTACTAGATTAGTACACTACTAGATTAGTACACTACTAGATTAGTACACTACTGGATTAGTACACACTACTAGATTAGTACACTACTAGATTAGTACACTACTAGATTAGTACACTACTAGATTAGTACACACTACTAGATTAGTACACTACTAGATTAGTACACTACTAGATTAGTACACACTACTAGATTAGTACACACTACTAGATTAGTACACTACTAGATTAGTACACTACTAGATTAGTACACTACTATGCATGCTGCTGCAGTAATGTTAGTGTTTAAAGTCATAGGCTGACTATACTATCAAGTTTGTTCCTTTATCTGAGCTGCTCACTAATGCATGTAGGCCTGCGCTAAATCACTACATTACCCATGAGGCAGTAGTATCACAGTGTGGTTAGTTGTAGTCTGGTTAGTTGTAGTCTGCTGTTTAGTTGTAGTCTGGTTATTTGTAGTCTGGTTATTTGTAGTGTGCTGTTTAGTTGTAGACTGTTTAGTTGTAGTCTGCTGTTTAGTTGTAGTCTGGTTAGTTGTAGCCTAGTTAGTTGTAGTCTGGTTAGTTGTAGTGTGTTTAGTTGTAGTCTGGTTAGTTGTAGTCTGGTTAGTTCTTAGTGTGCTTAGTTGTAGTCTGGTTAGTTGTAGTCTGGTTAGTTGTAGTGTGTTTAGTTGTAGTCTGGTTAGTTGTAGTCTGGTTAGTTCTTAGTGTGTTTAGTTGTAGTCTGGTTCGTTGTAGTCTGGTTAGTTGTAGTCGTGTTAGTTCTAGTGTGTTTAGTTGTAGTCTGGTTAGTTGTAGTCTGGTTAGTTCTAGTGTGTTTAGTTGTGGTGTGTTTATTTGTAGTCTGGTTAGTTGTAGTCTTGTTAATTGTAGTCCGGTTAGTTTTAGTCTGGTTAGTTGTAGTGTGTTTAGTTGTAGTGTGTTTAGTTGTAGTCGGGTTAGTTGTAGTCTGGTTAGTTGTAGTCTGGTTAGTTGTAGTCTGGTTAGTTGTAGTGTGTTTAGTTAATTACTCAATGCACCCCAGGTGTGCAGCCTCACCCAGCCCCAGAGTCAGTGTGACTCGGGCCAGGAGAGGCTGCTTAACCAGCCATCATAACCAGCCATCATAACCAGCCATCATAACCAGCCATCATCCACACACACTCCCACAAGCATTGGAGTCAACCGTGTTGTCATCCCACTGGGTCAAGTGATGATAATGATGATGATGATGATGATGATGATGATGATGATGATGATGATGATGATGATGATGTCTTGTTTATCTGTCCTCTGCAGGGACTGATCGCCATAGAGAAGATATGCTGTAACTATCCGTTGACTTTGATCCATCACAACACACACTATTTAGAGAGGAAGTCCATCCACACAGCAGGAAGTGACATATGTTGAACAAGTCAAGTCATCTTTATTATTATACATATTGTGTCCTGGTGCTGATTTATTGTTTCATCAGATATGAGGAGGACACGTCGTAACGCCAGACGTGGATGCACACCTTCAGTTTAAGACAACAATGTAATTGTACAAAAAAAGAGGTCAAAATATATTCAACCTTTATATATGTGTTTTTATAATGTTTTCTTCTGTTTACGTCATTTACAAAATCATAAAGTGATGTGAATTTTTGTTTGTGTGGTTGTTTTGTTGCTGTAATTAATGGTGATGGAGAGAAACCAAAATTGAAATACGGGAAACCTATCAATCTATCAATTATCTTTCACTTATTGGTATCATTCATTAACTTGTTAATATTATTTATTAATATTTAAACATATTTAAAAAATATGTACGTTATCTAAATCTGAGGTTGTTTGAATTTGATTTGATTTAGTTTAACCTGGTGAAGTCCCATTGAGATACCTTGTAACATACTGGTGTATATACACTATATCGCCGAAAGTATTGGGACACTCCTCCTAATCATTGAATTCAGGTGTTCCAAACACTTCCATGGCCACAGGTGTATAACATCAAGCACCTGGGCATGCAGACTCCTTCTACAAACATTTGTGAAAGAATGGGTCGCTCTCAGGAGCTCAGTGAATTCTAGCGTGGTACCGTGATAGGTTGCCACCTGTGCAATAAGTCCATTCGTGAAATGTCCTCACTACTAAATATTCCACGGTCAACTGTTAGTGGTATTACAACAAAGTGGAAGCAATTGGGAACAACAGAAACTCAGCCACGAAGTGGTAGGCCACGTAAAATCACAGAGCGGGGTCAACGCATGCTGAGGCGCACAGTGTGCAGAAGTCGCCAACTTTCTGCAGAGTCAACAGCTACAGACCTCCAAACTTGGTGTGGCCTTCAGATTAGCTCAAGAACAGTGCGTAGAGAGCTTCATGGAATGGGTTTCCATGGCCGAGCAGCTGCATCCAAGCCTTATATCACCAAGTGCAATGCAAAGCGTCGGATGCAGTGGTGTAAAGCACACCGCCACTGGACACTAGAGCAGTGGAGACGTGTTCTCTGGAGTGACCAATCACGCTTCTCTGTCTGGCAAGCCGATGGACGAGTCTGGGTTTGGCGGTTGCCAGGAGAACGGTACTTGCCTGACTGCATTGTGCCAAGTGTGAAGTTTGGTGGAGGGGGGATTATGGTGTGGGGTTGTTTTTTAGGGGTTGGGCTTGGTCCCTTAGTTCCAGTGAAAGGAACTGTTAATGCTTCAGCATACCAAGACATTTTGGAAAATGTTATGCTCCCAACGTTGTGGGAACAGTTTGGGGATGGCCCCTTCCTGTTCCAACATGACTGCGCACCAGTGCGCAAAGCAAGGTCCATAAGGACATGGATGAGTGGGTTTGGTGTGGAGGAACTTGACTGGCCTGCACAGAGTCCTGACCTCAACCCGATAGAACACCTTTGGGATGAATTAGAGCAGAGACTGCGAGCCAGGCCTTCTCGTCCAACATCTGTGCCTGACCTCACAAATGCGCTTCAAGAAGAATCATTTAAAATATACAAAACACAGTAGTAGTACTAGTATACAGAAATAGTACTAGAATACAGTAGTAGTATCCTATATATTTTCTCTTTATGCATGAACTTGTCTTTTCATTAGGAGAAGGAAGTTATGCAACTAGCAGGTGCTAGCAGGACAGGTGGAGCCACAGGGCCACAGGTGAAGCCACAGGACCACAGGTGAAGCCACGGGGCCACAGGTGGAGCAACATGGCCACTGGTGGAGCCACAGGGCCACAGGTGGAGCCACAGGGCCACAGGTGGAGCCACGGGGCCACTGGTGGAGCCACAGGGCCACAGGTGGAGCCACAGGGGCCACAGGTGGAGCCACGGGGCCACAGGTGGAGCCACGGGGCCACAGGTGAGGTCTTAATGGTTTAGTAGTTCTAACGACCACGGTTTGAGCTCTTATACTGTAAGGTGCTCTTGATGACAGTCCACTAAATGGCATTAAACAGAGTAGCTACATCTGTAGTGTTTCTTTTATTTCTAAGGAGATTGGTACAGGTCCACATGCTAGGAAGGATGTAGATGACAAGTGACAGCAACAGCGGGATTGCCAATGCAGGTCAGTGTACTACTGAAGACAGGATTATTGTTTGAGACAAGCCTAACCAACCTGATGCAAGTACATACAAGTAGAGTCTGGCAAATAGGGTCCTGCACTTAACCACTATAGCAACACCCATGGCTTCACTAGACCATTCTTGAAGAATATTCTATATTCCAGTTTGTCAAAGCATAGGCCTGCTCACTTAACAAGAGCTTATTGGAAAAATATGTTGGGTCGTCTGGATCATTTAGCAAAATACTGCAGGTGTGTTTCAGAATAGGCTCCTGACTGTACCACCCACAGACATCAATATTGTCTTATTCATTAAGATTCTGGGCTAAGCCGTCAATGTCTTAAAAATGGCTGAAAAGCTAGATATCCTTGCAAATCTTGTTTGTAAGGTGAAAGGTTTACAAGCTTCCTCGAAAATTATTATATACGAGGATATATTAGTGATAAAGTTGGCGTAATTTGAGTGAGAAATAGGAGTGAAGAGGCGATCTGAGTGAGAAAAGACAAAAAGACAAACCAAACAATGTCAAAATGATTTTTAGTATTTATTTTACTTATGCCAACTCAAGTAAATAAGACATTTCTTATCGTTAAAAAAAACGTCAGCAAGATACTTGGCTGATGAAAGAACGGAGACAAAACAGTGAAGAAAGTGCTTTAAAAAAAAAAGAAAGTTCCTTGTGGTTAAACGAGCGACATTCACGACAGAGGGGCGGGTCTTGCGTTGATGTCCGGGTATAAACTGGCGACACTGCTTCATCCGGGTATATTTACAATGCCAGCTAACGCTGCCTGCTAAACCTTACTGTTGTGGTCCAGAGCCTACTTTTGAAAGGTGACGTGATTACTTGTAAAAGCGCTTGAATCAAATCACAGGAACAGCCCCACCTCTGGTTAAACACGGTATTGCAATGGCGTCATTTGATGCTCCGGTACAAGAGGGATGGTGAAGACATTCTGCCAATCGATTAACTGATAAACAATAATTACTTTACCCGAGGTATGGATTCACTGTTTGGTTTTTCTTTTTTATATGGAGGAGTTTCATTTAAAAATACAACATATGGCCGCAGGATTTGTCCACAGTGGGACACTTTATTTATATCATTATTTAAAAAGCTGATCAATGAATTTACTGGAATAATTTTTTCTCGATTTCCTTTCCTAATTTTCCCAGAAAATGGACTGGTGATTGTAAAAAGGTCACTTTTCTTAACAGACCCAAAGTATATTCTTGTCAAAAGAAAACACTGAAATCTGACAAAGAATGGCACATATTTGAAAGCTTAGCTTTTCGGAACAATAAGTGGCACTTTATTATAAAGTTTTAAAATGAAACTCCTCAATTCTTCATTTCTGTCCCCCAAAAATCGACCGACTCAAATGCTTGTGTTTTGTTTTACCACACATGCACATGTGTTGGAGTGCACATGATAAGCACCAATACAGATCTATATTCATAGATCTATACATCTATATCTATAGATCTATAATCATAGATCAATAATCATAGATCTATCGATCTATATTCATAAATGTACAGATGCTATACCATCTATAGATCTATATTCATCAATGTACAGATCTATAATCCTATATCTATAGATCTATAATAGATCTATGCTCATACCTCTATAGATCTATATTTATAAATGTACTGATCTATAAACCTATATCTATAGATCTATACTCCTAGAGCTGTCCCTCCGTAGAGACAATGGTTCCCCAGGAGATAAAACGTTGCTTTTATACCGAGAGCATCCTGGAAGTCCTCCGTAGATGCTTTTAAAAAATGAAAAACAAAATAAATTAAGTCAGGTCTCTTCTTCTGTACATACTTACAGGGCATGCGAGTGGCGCTCGCATGAGGAAGTGATTCCCGTGGGCAGACTAGCGCCCCTTGTGGAGACCCTGTGGGGGGGGGGGGGGGGGGGGGGTCTCGTACCGTGTGAGTGATGGACTACAGCGCCCTCCCCCGGGCCAAAACAGATCTTTGTGATGGTTTTCATACGATTTAAAAAACATGGTCAACTTAAAAGTCTGCGGCCACAGTTTGTTGAGGAGGGTTCCTGCTTTACCAAAATACCCCCATAGTCCACGATGGAGAGGGCAGCAACAAAGACAAACAGCCAGCCACCCCGACAAGAAGCTGGACTCTAACCGCGGCTAGGATTGTCCTCTACGGCGGCCCGTAGATACAGCCATGGCTGCTGAACAGTCTGGGTGCGTTTGTTTCGTTTGTAAACCTCCCCAAAGCTATGCAGACCTTCATTCAACTACTTAAGGCTTTTTTCACAGTCTCTCTCTCTCTCTCTCTCTCTCTCTCTCTCTCTCTCTTGCTCTCTCTCTCTCTCTCTCTCTCTCTCTCTCTCTCTCTCTCTCTCTCTCTCTCTCTCTCTCTCTCTCTCTCTCTCTCTCTCTCTCTCTCTCTCTCTCTCTGTCTCTCTCTCCCCCCCCACCCCCCCCTCCCCCCTACATGTTGTAGGCCACGTAGATGGGGTCCAGCTGGTCGGCCAGGAAGCCGTCCCGGAGGTGCATGCGCTGCTTCTCCCCGCGGGAGTTGATGGGGATGACGCCGATGTCCACCACCACCACCACCCCCACGATGAGGTAGTGCTCCTCCAGCACCACGTTGGTGACCAGGGCCACCAGGTCCAGGGCCTCCTGCTCCGAACCCTCCAGCTCCACCACCACCACCAGCAGGTTGGTCCAGGTGAACACCGCGCTGGAGGAGAGGGGGAGGAGAGGAGAGGGGGTGAGGAGGAGGAGGAGGAGGTGAGGAGAGGAGAGGAGAGGAGAGGAGAGGAGAGGAGAGGAGAGGAGAGGAGAGGAGAGGAGAGGAGAGGAGAGGAGGAGGAGGAGGGGGTGAGGAGGAGGAGGAGGAGGAGGTGAGGTGAGGAGAGGAGAGGAGAGGAGAGGAGAGGAGAGGAGATGAGAGGAGAGGAGGAGGAGGAGGGGGTGAGGAGGAGGAGGAGGAGGAGGTGAGGTGAGGAGAGGAGAGGAGAGGAGAGGAGAGGAGAGGAGAGGAGGGGAGAGGAGAGGAGAGGAGAGGAGCGAGGGGAGAGGAGAGGGGAGAGAGGAGCGAGGAGAGAGGAGCGAGGAGAGAGGAGCGAGGAGAGAGGAGCGAGTCCTCACCACTCGGTGATGCTCTTGTGGGTCCTGATGACGGAGGTCTCGATGTCGATGGGGTGGTACCTCATCCCCCGCAGCTCCATGGCCTCGTCCAGCGCCCCCACCACGTAGAGGGCGTCATGACGCTCTGCACACACACACACACACACACACAGACGCACACACACACGACCACACACACACGCACACACACAACCACACACACACGCACAGACGACCACGCACACACACACACGCACACACACGCACACACGACCACGCACACACTTACGCACACACACACACACACACGCACACACACGTGCACACACACACACGCACACACACACATACACGACCACACACACACACGCACACACACACGCACACACACACGCACACACACACAGACATGCACACACACACGCACACACACACACACACACATACACAACACGAGGAGAGGGGTGAGACAATAATGCTGATACAGGGAGTAGTGAGACAGCAAGGGGTGAGAGAGACAGAATGAGGAAGTGACATGTGGTTGTGAAGTGTGAGACCATAGAGGGTGAGACAGTAGAGGGTGAAGAGTGAGACAGTAGAGGGTGTGACAGTAAAGAGTGAGACAACATAGGTTGAGAGTGAGACTGTAGAGTGAAACAGCAGAGTGAGACTGTGGAATGAGACAGCAGGGTGAGGCAGAGAGGGTGAGACTGGAGTGAGACAGCAGAGTGAGACAGAGAGTGAGATAGAGAGAGTGAGACTGTATAGTGAGACAGCAGAGTGAGATAGTAGAGTGAGACAGCAGAGTGAGACAGAGAGAGTGAGACTGTAGCGTCAGACAGCAGGCTGAGACAGAGAGAGTGAGACTGGAGTGAGACAGCAGAGTGAGGCAGAGAGAGTGAGACGGTACCTCCGTTGGCGTCGGTGAGCTCCGTGCGTCTGAGGAAGCCCAGGTAGCCGGTCCTGGCCCAGACGGTCTGCGTGTCCCCGAAGCTGAGCCGGGACGTGAAGTGGTCCGACTGCAGGACCTCGTCTCCGTACACCGTGAAGTATCCGCTGGCGTTGTGACCGCTCTGGACCCAGATCTGCAGGACACGCAAAGGACACGCTAAGGACACGCTCACATAGGACACGCTTACATAGGACACGCAAAGGACACGCTTACATAGGATACGCTTACATAGGACACGCGAAGGACATGCTAAGGACACGCTCACATAGGACACGCGTACATAGGACACGCTCACATAGGACACGCTTACATAGGACACGCAAAGGACACACATAGGACACACATAGGACACGCAAAGGACACGCTTACATAGGAAACGCTTACATAGGACACGCTTACATATGACACACATAGGACACGCAAAGGACACGCTCACATCTACAGAACACGTGAAGGACGCGCTAATCCAGATCCATATCAAGCTAATATCTGAGGCTCTCAGATGATTGGTCAGGAGATGGTTTGTGGATAAGTGGGGGGTTCTGGGTAATAATGGAGAAAAGATGAGATCATCCATACTGACCTCTCCCAGATGAGACTCTCCCATTGGTCCCTTGGTCTCTGGGTTAGCGATGATGATGCGGACCCCAGGCAGAATCTGTGGACGCAGGAAGCAGACCAGAGCAGACGATTAGAGAGCAGACCGACTCACAAGAAGTCCTCACAGAATCATTGATATGTCTTTCCCCTTCTGGGGCTGTCAGCCATAACACGTCTCTGTTCCATCTCTGTCACTCCTCTAGCTCTGTCACTCCTCCAGCTCTATCACTCCTCCATCTCTCTATCACTCCTCCATCTCTCTATCACTCCTCCAGCTCTATCACTCCTCCATCTCTCTATCACTCCTCCAGCTCTATATCACTCCTCCATCTCTCTATCACTCCATCTCTCTATCACTCCTTCATCTCTCTATCACTCCTCCATCTCTCTATCACTCCTCAATCTCTCTATCACTCCTCCAGCTCTATCAATCCATCTCTATCACTCCTCCATCTCTCTATCACTCCTCCAGCTCTCTATCACTCTTCCATCTCTCTATCACCTCTCTATCACTCCTCCAGCTCTATCACTCCATCTCTCTATCACTCCTCCAGCTCTATCATTCCTCCATCTCTCTATCACTCCATCTCTCTATCACTCCTCCATCTCTCTATCACTCCTCCATCTCTATCACTCCTCCATCTCTATCACTCCTCCATCTCTCTATCACTCCTCCATCTCTCTATCACTCCTCCATCTCTAACACTCCTACAGCTAAAGAACTCACCTTCCCAGACTCCATCAGGGGCAGGCTGTGAGGCGACCCCCTCTCCACCAGTCTCACCCTGTCAACCAATCACAGAGGGCCTTGATCAGCACATCTCATTATCAGCGCGCCCCATTGGTCAGTGATCCACCTGGCCCCGCCCATGTCGATGGGTCACTACTGTCAGCTGTCAGCCACGTCATGTGACCCGGCATGGAGCCGCACCCCCCTTACTGTCATCATCACCACCCCTGCGCTGTGATTGGTGGACGTACCGGTCATGTGACCCGGCATGGAGCCGCACCCCCTTACTGTCATCATCACCACCCCTGCGCTGTGATTGGTGGACGTACCGGTCATGTCGCAGGGCCCTCATGTCCACGTAGACGGTGGTGGGGTCGGGTCCGGAGGTCCCCTGCGGAGAAGCAACACCTTCAACTTCCTGTTTAGCACCGCTACTACGACTACCGCTACCACACACACACACACACACACACACACACAGGCTGCTGGCTACCGCTACCACACACACACACACACGGGCTGCTGGCTACCGCTACCGCTACCACACACACACACACACACACAGGCTGCTGGCTACCGCTACCGCACACACACACACACAGGCTGCTGGCTACCGCTACCACACACACACACACACAGGGTGCTGGCTACCGCTACCACACACACACACACACAGGCTGCTGGCTACC
>JACYXH010000752.1:1295000-1300000 GCA_026745465.1 Lota lota
GCCAGAATGTTTGAGGTTACCTTGTAAACCCAAACAGGCAGTAAAACTCCATGCATGCAACAGCAGGTGTTAACCCATAGGGGGCGATTTGAGTCCATATTTACATCGTTTCCTTTATCCATAGTCTATGATGTAACCCACTACATCACTTTCATCTGAAGGTTTGGTTTTACTTGAACTATAAACTATTAAATATCTACTATAAACGATATAATATAAACTACATACTCTAAACTATAACCTATACCCTAAATCCTATAACCTATAACCTACTTACTATGACCTATACACTATAACCTTTGACCTACATCCTATAACCTATAACCTACTTACTATGACCTATGACCTACATACTATAACCTATAACCTACTTACTATAACCTATGACCTTCAGACTATAACCTATAACCTACTTACTATAACCTATGACCTTCAGACTATAACCTATAACCTACATACTATAACCTATGACCTACAGACTATATAACCTATGACCCCCACCCGCTCCACCCTCAGTGAGGTCCGCTGTAGCCCCAGGTCCAGGTCTTACAGGGGTTGGATCCATCGGCTACCAGCAGCATCCTCAGAGAGCTCAGGTCCACGTCCCGCTGGTCTCTGTGGGTCACCAGGGCCCAGTGCATGTCCCGGGACTTCACACAGGCCACCTTAGCTACACACACGCACACACACACATATAGACACGCACGCACGCACACACACACGCACGCGCACGCACACACACGTACGCACACACATATAGACACGCACGAACGCACGCGCACACGCACGCGCACGCACACACACGTACGCACACGCACACACATATAGACACGAACGCACGCACACACGCACGCGCACGCACACACACGTACGCACACGCACACACATATAGACACGCACGCACACACACACACACGCACACACACACACCAAGAACACAACAAAAGGAATGTTACATCACATGTTATGTCTAATAATTGAAATGTGCTTTTGGTGATGGTGAGGATGAGAATAGTGATAGTGGTGGTGAAAGTTATGGTAATAGTGGTGGTGAAAGTTATGGTAATAGTGATGGTGAAAGTTATGGTAATAGTGATGGTGAAAGTTATGGTAATAGTGATGGTGAAAGTAATGGTAATAGTGATGGTGAAAGTTATGGTAATAGTGATGGTGAAAGTTATGGTAATAGTGACTGGTGGTGGTGATGATAATAAAAGGGCCTGACCTTTGAACTGGCAGACCCTCTGTATCCAGGACAACGGGTTGACCTTCATCAAAGCATATGGAACACTGATCACATGCATCATGTTCATCACACTCTGGGAGAGAGACACACACACACAGGAGAGAGAGAGAGAGAGAGAGAGAGAGAGAGAGAGAGAGAGAGAGAGAGAGAGAGAGAGAGAGAGAGAGATAGAGACAGAGAGAGAGACAGAGAGAGACAGAGGGAGGGAGGGGTATGGGTAGACAGAGAGGGGGGAGGGAGGGGGAGTGGTAGGGAGAGAGGGGGGAGACAGAGATGGATAGGGTTTGTGATTGTTTATTTTTTCAATGCCAATAAAGCTCTTTCGAAATGAATTGAATTGCGAGAGAGGCAGAGAGGTTTTAGATTGATTTTAGATTGCTTTAAAAATATTTGTTTTTCATTAACAGCAATTTAAAAAATGCATTATAGATTAAGGAGAGACAGAAAGACAGACAGACAGTCAGACAGACAGACCAACAGACAGAAAGACAGACAGACAGGCAGACAGAAAGACAGACAGGCAGGCAGACAGAAAGACAGACAAGCAGACAGACAGACAGGCAGACAGACAGGCAGACAGACAGGCAGACAGAAAGGCAGACAGGCAGACAGATAGACAGACAGGCAGACAGAAAGGCAGCAGACAGACAGGCAGACAGAGAGACAGGCAGACAGAAAGGCAGACAGGCAGACAGACAGACAGACAGGCAGACAGAAAGGCAGCAGACAGACAGGCAGGCAGACAGACAGACAGGCAGACAGACAGACAGGCAGACAGAAAGGCAGCAGACAGACAGGCAGGCAGACAGACAGACAGACAGACAGACAGACAGACAGACAGGCAGACAGACAGACAGGCAGACAGACAAGCAGACAGGCAGACAGACAGACAGACAGGCAGACAGACAGGCAGACAGAAAGGCAGCAGACAGACAGGCAGGCAGACAGACAGACAGACAGGCAGACAGGCAGACAGACAGGCAGACAGACAGGCAGGCAGACAGACAGACAGACAGAGAGACAGGCAGACAGACAAGCAGACAGGCAGACAGACAGGCAGACAGACAGGCAGGCAGACAGACAGACAGACAGAGAGACAGGCAGACAGACAAGCAGACAGGCAGACAGACAGGCAGACAGACAGACAGACAGACAGACAGACAGACAGACAGACAGACAGACAGACAGACAGACAGACAGACAGGCAGACAGGCAGGCAGGCAGACAGGTCTTACGGTCAGGATGGCGTGCCAGAGCCCTACATCCTTCTTGAAGTCCAGAACGTTCACCATGGTCTCCGCTGCCGACAGAGGGGGATAAATTTAACATTTCATATTTAACTCAACTCAAGTTTTAATGATCCATATAGATATTACAATCGTAGCATTTCGTCTTTGACCCTGTTTAATGACACTCTGCTTTGCCAAAGTAAATGTTTATGTGAATAAAGCTCTTTCAAATTGAATTGTACACACTGAAATGATGTGTGTGTGTGTGTGTGTGTGTGTGTGTGTGTGTGTGTGTGTGTGTGTGTGTGTGTGTGTGTGTGTGTGTGTGTGTGACCTTTACCCTCTGTGTAGGAGCAGGCCTGTGTCAGAGCCTGGCAGTGGGCCAACATGGCCGCCCTGGTTACCGTGACGCCCAACACACCTCCATCTTTACACGTCTTGTACTGGGAGACACAAACACAGATATGACATCAGAGCTGCTGTAGGTGAGAGCAGAGAGATGGAAGGAGAGGGAGCATGGAGAAACTCAGCCACCAAGCTACCTCACTCCTAGTGGACGGGTGGCTGTGGTATTTCTAACTGATTACTCTCAAATGAAAGCTCTTGAATCTTACCTACAGCACCTTTAAAACCACCCCACATACCTTAATGTTGGCGGTGTCCTGGTGTGTGTGAGTGAGTGAGTTTGTGTGTGTGTGTGTGTGTGTGTTTATGTGTGTGAGTGATTGAGTGAGTGAGTTTGTGTGTGTGTGTGTGTGTGTTTATGTGTGTGAGTGAGCTGAGTGAGTGAGTTTGTGTGCGTATGTGTGTGTGTGTGTGTGTTTATGTGTGTGAGTTTGTGTGTGTAGTGTGTGTGTTTATGTGTGTGAGTTTGTGTGCGTGTGTGTGTGTGTGTGTTTATGTGAGTGAGTGAGTGAGTGAGTTTGTGTGCGTATGTGTGTGTGTGTTTATGTGTGTGAGTGAGTGAGTGAGTGAGTTGTGTGTGTGTGTGTGTTTATGTGTGTGAGTTTGTGTGCGTGTGTGTGTGTGTGTTTATGTGTGTGAGTGAGTGAGTGAGTTTGTGTGCGTATGTGTGTGTGTGTGTGTGTTTATGTGTGTGGGTGAGTGAGTGAGTTTGTGTGCGTATGTGTGTGTGTGTGTGTGTGTTTAAGTGTGTGAGTGAGTGAGTGAGTTTGTGTGCGTGTGTGTGTGTGTGTGTTCATGTGTGTGAGTGAGTGAGTGAGTGAGTGAGTGAGTGAGTGTGTGTGTGTGTGTGTGTGTGTGTGTGTGTTCATGTGTGTGAGTGAGTGAGTGAGTGAGTGTGTGTGTGTGTGTGTACCTCTATATAGGCGGTGTCCTGGTTTGCCTCCTTCACCACAGGGAACCAGTCGCGGGGGGGTTTGGACAGGTGCTTAGACTCCGTCACCAACCACATCACCTTGGGCCAGCCTGCGCACCCCACCCACGAAACAAACACACCCCCTCGGTTACACACGCCTTGCTAACACACGGGAAGACACAACGAGCGCACACTGTGTGCATATGATGAGGGTTGACCTTTGAACTGGGGGATCTCCCCAGTAGAGGTCTTAGGGAGCCCCTTGTGGCAGGCGTCACTGGTCAGAGCCAGGGTCACCCCACAGCTGCCCAGCAGGAAGCCCACCTGCTTACAGCCTGCATCCTGGGAGGGGGGGGGGGGGAGAGACATAGAGAGAGAGAGAGAGAGAGAGAGAGAGAGAGAGAGAGAGAGAGAGAGAGAGAGAGAGAGAGAGAGACAGACAGACAGACAGAGAGAGAGAGAGAGAGAGAGAGAGAGAGAGACAGAGAGAGAGAGAGAGAGAGAGACAGACAGAGAGAGAGAGACAGAGAGAGAGAGACAGAGAGAGAGACAGAGAGAGAGAGACAGAGAGAGAGAGAGAGAGAGAGACAGAGAGAGAGAGAGAGAGAGAGAGAGAGTTGTTACCACCTTTCTATAATCTTATACGGCCTTAGTCTTAGTCAAGCACATTTTTAGATCGTTATAGCATTTCATTTTTGTTTTAATTTCTTATTTTTGTATCTTATTTTACTGTTTGTTCATGCTTTGGCATATAAAAGTATGTTCAGACAGAGAGAGAGACACACACACACATCATAGAAATTCCTGCAACATACACACACACATACAAACACAGACACACACATAAACACCACAACAATATCTTCCCCATAGCTGTGTGTACGTCTGTGGGTGTGTGGGTGTATATTTATGCATGTGTCTGTTTTTTGTTTGCATGCATGTGTGTCTCTGTGTTGGTATGTATGTGTGTGTGTGTGTGTGTGTGTGTGTGTGTGTGTAAGAGTGTGTGTGTCATTATAAACACTGAAGCACATCTGTCAGGACTCCAAAAAGCTCCAAGTCATGACTCAGACCAACGCTGATAAAAGTGTTTTTCTGCAGAAAGTTGGCCCACTATTATCACCATGTCCTCTCAGCTCTACATCCCATAATAACACCATGTCCTCTCAGCTCTACATCCCATAATAACACCATGTCCTCTACATCC
>JACYXH010000752.1:1305000-1315000 GCA_026745465.1 Lota lota
ACCACGACGCTCCAGACCAGAGCAGCGGAGCCGACGACGGCAGGCATGACTAGCCGAGCGTGGAGTCCTTATCGCTCTCCTGGCTCATCCACGCTGTTCAGGTGGAGATTATAAAACGCTTTTTGTTCCGAGTCAATATCTCATATCTGGAACAAACACGGATGTAAACGCTTCAGGGCTCACGAGCTATCTATTCCCCGCAGTACCAGAGCGTATGTCTGCACTTATTATTCAACCCTCTTCTACGTGTACTTTCTGTTTCCTTGGAAAGATTGTCCTGCAGATGTGTTCAGAGCCCTGAAGGCGTTGTGTTGAAGGGTCCAAGAAGGTCTCCTTCCCTTTCCTGGAGCTTCATCTGCAGGTTAAACGGAAGAGGAAGAGGCCGCTGCTGATTGGATCCTGCCTAGTGAACTTCTGGACACTTTCCAATGAAGGGTTCCTATTGGCTGAGCCGGGAGTGGAACATTCGCAGTCATGAAAGCCACCATGGGTGAACCACAGCCATACATTTGGGAAACCTTGCACACTATCATTTGATCAAATGACCAATTATCTACTAGACTGTTAGACGACACTGGAGAAGTACAGCGTTGACATTTAGCTGAAATATTGTGTGGTTTGTAAACGCCTGTCTCTCTGCATATAAATACTATAATATTAAAATAATAATATTAAGGTAATAATAACAATAATAATATTTCCGTCGGGCTGTAAGTAAAGTTTAATGGGGTGAATAAAGTCTAGTTCCTTCACCACCAGTAAAGAACAGTGTTTCTGATGTATATCGTTCTGTCCAATAACAAATCCTAGTCTGTGTGACTGTCCCTCCATTCAGCCATTCATCACCCATTCATCCATCCACCCATCACCCATTCATCCATCCATTCATCATCCATCCATCCATCATCCATTCATAATTCATCATCCATCATCCATTCATCATCCATCCATCCATCATCCATTCATCATCCTTCGTCTTTCCTCCATCCATCCATCCATCATCCATTAATCATCCTTCGTCTTTCCTCCATCCATTGGGGTATTTAGAGACTGTGTGGTGGTTAGGGTTAGGGTCCACGGGGCTTTAAATAAGCTTTATGTGCGGCTCCGCCCGTGTGGGCAGCAGCCCTGGTAGCGCCCCAGGTTCGATGCCCCCGTGGTCCTACGTTGCACGTCATTCCCTCTGTCCTCCAGCCCAGCCTCCGGCCTCTCCTCCCTGGTCCGTCCGTAGAGACACACAGGCAGAGCTTTCCCAGGAGGAAGGAGGCATTCAGGTTCACGGGGGACCAGGCTTGATGGCGGCGTTTGATCAACCAGCGTGTGTGGCTGTCTCCCCGCGCACACTTAGCTGCTCCAGTTCAGCCACGCCCCACTGGCCACTGGCCATTCAGGCCGTGGGTTCGATGCCGCGGCGGGACGGCAGAGACACATGGCACCCAGCTGCCAGAGGAACTGAGGCGAGACGAGGTCGCCGTGCCAACCATTGCACAGCCCCCCCCCCCCCCCCCCCCCCCCCCCCCCCCCGCCATCCCCAAATTACACACTCGGAGGTTCCTGGGCGTCAGGACTAGTGGTTATTAAAGAGGCTGGTGTGTGTGTGTGTGTGTGTGTGTGTGTGTGTGTGTGTGTGTGTGTGTGTGTGTGTGTGTGTGTGTGTGTGTGTTGTGTGTGTCTGTATCCTCACAAGACCACATCAAGGAGACGCCGAGAGCGTCAGAGAGAGCGAGAGAGAGCGAGAGAGAGAGAGAGAGAGAGAGAGAGAGAGAGAGAGAGAGAGAGAGAAGACAGGTGTAGTTCAGAAAGAGGGAGAGATCAGGAAGAGAAAGGGGAAGAAATGGAGGAACAAAGAGAGAGAGAGAGAGAGACAGAGAGAGAGAGAACACTGGAAACCGAGAGATGGAGATTGAGATTTAGATTAGACCCACACACACACACTGGGTGAATGCTGAAGACATTTCACAGTCTGCTGAGTTCTATCTTACCTCGCCATCATCCTCACCATCGTCTTCATCATAGCCACAAAACACACAAACTGTGTGTGTGTGTGTGTGTGTGTGTGTGTGTGTGTACACAAAAACATGACATTTTTGGAGAGAGTGAAATGGATTATTTCCGTTTGACATTTAGCCGCTCAAAGCATTGAATCCTCCAGGCTGGGCGAGGCGTCAGGCTGGGTGTTCCTGAGAGGAACGCAGACACAGCACCCCCTCTACTGTTCAGGCCCTCATCGCTGATGCACCTTCGACTCTATGCAAGTTGTCGCTTCACTTCAGTACATATTTATGACAACATGTCACAACGTTCCTGGATCGCCGTGGTGAAGTAAGGTGAAATGGCTCTTCAAATAATACAATATCCTAGTGATAACGAGTAGTGATTACAGTTCTTATAATCATTCAATCCCACTTTCTTGCTTCACTTTGAAAAGTTTGTTGTACATAGATACTGTTGGCGTAGAGGCGAGGCTTATGGTTGGCATGGTTACCGTAAGGGGTGTGGCCTAAATTGTTGGGGTGGGGTTACGTGACATGAGTGCTTAAGGGGCAGAGGCGGGGCTTACGGTGTGGGGGCGGGGCCAACGGGGCGGGGGCGGGGCTTACCGTAGGTGAGGACGTGCAGCAGTTTCCCGTTGGGGTCCATGCAGGTGAGGCAGGGGGCTTTGGGGGAGACGGTGCCCCATCTCTGGAGGCCCGCCTCCAGGGAGGAGGGCCAGTTGGTGACCACGCCCAGAGGCTCCCCCTCCTCCACCCCCATGGGACCCCCCTCTGCCTTGGGCGGCTCGGGGCCGGGGAGCTGCGCTGTGGGAGGAGAACCGGTTAGAACCTGCTGCAGCAAAGGAGGTCAGGTCTCTGATGGGAGGTCATGGTGGGGTCACGATGGGGACGCAGACCAGGGGACTGAGGTCATGTGGAGGTCATGGTGGGGTCATGTGGAGGTCATGTGGAGGTCATGTGGAGGTCATGGTGGGGTCATGTGGAGGTCATGGTGGGGTCATGGTGGGGTCATGTGGAGGTCATGGTGGGGTCACGATGGGGACGCAGACCAGGGGACTGAGGTCATGTGGAGGTCATGGTGGGGTCATGTGGAGGTCATGTGGAGGTCATGTGGAGGTCATGGTGGGGTCATGTGGAGGTCATGGTGGGGTCATGGTGGGGTCATGTGGAGGTCATGGTGGGGTCACGATGGGGACGCAGACCAGGGGACTGAGGTCATGGCGGGGTCACGATGGGGACGCAGACCAGGGGACTGAGGTCATGGTGGGGTCATGTGGAGGTCATGGTGGGGTCATGTGGAGGTCATGGTGGGGTCACGTGGAGGTCGCGCCTCACCCTCCAGCAGCTCCTCAAAGTCGTCGACGAAGAAGTCCGTGAGCGGTGGTCTCTTGGGTCTCTTCAGCGTGTTCACCAGCTGCTGGATCTTAGCCGACACACGGCTACTCACCGGAACACCTGGAGGGACACGGCCGTCAACATCTGGACACCTCTCTCTCCCCTCCTCCCCCCTCCCCTCTCTCTCCCTTCATCCCTCCCTCCCCTCTCTCCCTTCCTCCACCCCTCCTCTCTCTCTCCCTACCTCCCCCCTCCCCTCCCCTCTCTCTCCCTTCCTCCACCCCTCCTCTCTCTCTCCCTACCTCCCCCCTCCCCTCCCCTCTCTCCCTTCCTCTAACCCTCCTCTCTCTCTCCCTACCTCCCCCCTCCCCTCCCCCTCCCCTCCCCTCTCTCTCCCTTCCTCCTCCCCCCTCCCTCTCTCCCTTCCTCCTCCCTCCCTCTCTCTCCCTTCCTCCCCCCACCCCTTACTCTCTCCCTCCCTCTCTCCCTCCCCCTCTCTCCTCACCGTCTCCGGTGTCCATCAGCTCTGCGTTGCCGTACTTGGGGGTCTGCCTCGGCCCCGGGGGCCCGAGGGAGCCCAGGGGCCCGCGGGGCCGGTCGCCCCCCAGGGGCCGCTCCTGGCCCTGGGCCGGGCCGCCGGAGTTAGGGGTGTAGCCCCCCGTGACGTCTGGAGGAGCCGAGTGGTTCTCTACACACACACACACACAGAACGTTAGCGAGTTAGCAAGTTAGCAACCTAGCATTGAGCTACCATGCTAACAATGTATATCCTGGGCACACACACACAGAACGTTAGCGAGTTAGCAAGTTAGCAACCTAGCATTGAGCTACCATGCTAACAATGTATATCCTGGGCACACACACACACAGACAGTTAGCAAGTTAAATACGCGTGTAATATTGCGTGCGCGCACGCACGCATGCACGCAATCACACACACACACGCGCGCGGTGAAGGTGGTGGACTGACCTGTCTTATGGTGGTGGTGGTGGTGGTGGTGTGGGGGGGCTCTGATGGAGATGTGGGCCTGCTGGGTCAGAACCTCCGCCAGCCCCCCCCCTCCCCCGCTGCCCCCGCTGCGCGTGGAGGAGGAAGAGGAGGAGCCTGTGGAGGAAGTGGTGGCGCTGGACGTGGCGTGCAGCGCACGACTGATCCACGTCTCCGTGACGACGCTCCCCTCACGGCTCGACGAAGCCCCGCCCCCCTCCTCCTCCCCCTCCTCCCCCGCCGACCCGGCCCTCCTCCCCGTCCTCTTCATCATCTCCCAAGGCAACCTCGTCTCCCTCTGAGCCTGAGGAGGTGTCTGGGGAGAGAGAGAGAGAGAGAGAGAGAGAGAGAGAGAGAGAGAGAGAGAGAGAGAGAGAGAGAGAGAGAAATTGAGTGATATTTAACACTCTTTATATGAGTGACTCCAGAATAAATATACCATAATAAATATACTTCCCAGAAATCATAACAAATAAAATAAGAAAACAATGAGAGAGATGGAATTCAATTATTATGTCGGAGGATTACAATGACTCAGGTTTGTGTGTGTGTGTGTGTGTGTGTGTAATATATATGCATATGCGTGTGTGTGTGTCGATTATGCCTGCTTGTGTGTGTGTGTGTGTGTGTGTGAACATCCATCAACTGCCATCCCATAATAGAAGGCTTAATGGGAGCCCAGAAAGCAGGATTAGCGTGTAGTCGAGCCGATCCTAAACTGATCTGCTCTGAGTTTGATTGGAGAGGCCTGGCAGCCATGTCATCAGCATGCACATTAAAAACATAAACAAATAAATACATAAACACACGGGGGGGGGGGGTGAGGTTATACATCTGTTTGTCTGCAGGACGGACCCAGGGAGAGAGAGAGAGGGGGAAAGGGGGAGAGGGAGAGAGAGAGAGAGAGATGGGGAGAGGGAGAGAGAGGGGGAGAGAGGGGGAGAGAGAGAGAGATGGGGGAGAGGGAGGGGGAGAGAGAGAGAGGGAGAGAGAGAGATAGAGATGGGGAGAGAGAGAGGGAGAGAGAGAGAGAGATGGGGAGAGAGAGAGGGAGAGAGAGAGAGATGGGGAGAGAGAGAGAGGGAGAGAGAGAGAGAGGGGGGAGAGAGAGTGAGAGAGATGGGGAGAGGGAGAGAGAGAAAGAGGAGAAAGAGAGAGAGATGGGGAGAGAGAGAGGGAGAGAGAGAGAGAGATGGGGAGAGGGAGAGAGAGGGGGAGAGAGAGAGATGGGGAGAGGGAGAGGAGAGAGAGAAAGAGGAGAGAGAGAGAGATTTGAGCATCTCTGTGGTGAGTCAGACCTGAGCAGCAGAACACTGAGCTGGTTTCCTCAGGACGACGGCAGTAAGAACATAATGGTCCCCTCAAGTCTCGAGTGTCCTCATTAAGCAGCCCATAAAAACACACACACTTCTGTCCCCATAAAACCGGGGCCTCCCGAGCCTACTTCCACTCAAGATGTCCTCACTAGTCTGGTCCTCAGGAGAACCTCCTCCCACTTCTGCCTCGTCTCAGGTAACACAGGTCCTCAAACGATGGCGTCACACACATTTGGTCATCCATGTCAACGTATGTTACGTGTCATCACATCACGTGATCCACCCGAGCACAGAGGGAAAAGACCCTACATTCAGAGCGCGTCAAACCAGCGTGTGGACGTAGCGTTCTAACTAGACTAACTAACTCGTTCTAGTAGAGCAGGATAGTCGTGGTGCCGGTGGTTAAGGTGTTTGACTCCCAACTAAATAAAAACCGGGTTCAATCCCCAATGTCCACAGTCTACCTGTAGGCATCCTAGAGCAAGATGACCCCTAACCCCTAGCTGCTCCTTAATGATCTGTCTCCGTACTGTCTAACCCCTACCTGCTCCTTAATGACCTGTCTCTGTACTGTCTAACCCCTACCTGCTCCTTAATGACCTGTCTCTGTACTGTCTAACCCCTACCTGCTCCTTAATGACCTGTCTCTGTACTGTCTAACCCCTACCTGCTCCTTAATGACCTGTCTCTGTACTGTCTAACCCCTACCTGCTCCTTAATGACCTGTCTCTGTACTGTCTAACCCCTACCTGCTCCTTAATGACCTGTCTCTGTACTGTCTAACCCCTACCTGCTCCTTAATGACCTGTCTCTGTACTGTCTAACCCCTAACTGCTCCTGAATGACCTGTCTGTACTGTCTAACCCCTACCTGCTCCTTAATGACCTGTCTCTGTACTGTCTAACCCCTACCTGCTCCTTAATGACCTGTCTCTGTACTGTCTAACCCCTAACTGCTCCTGAATGACCTGGATCTGAACTCACTGGAAGTCATAATGGATAAAGATGGTAAATTACTCAATAGTTATAAAACTACCCAACATCACCTTGGATCCACTTTGAAAGGATGCAGGTGGTTTGATTCGGCTGTCAACCGAATCACCTTGAAAGAGCCAATCCTACTTCCTCATCGTTTCCTGCCCTCTAAAAAAAGGTTTTAAGCTGGAAGGCCATCACATCAGCGGTGGGAGATCTACGATGTCTTTATGGCAAAGAGTATGACTTGACTGAAAGCCTTTAGAGCACCGATCAAGGACAGCGTAGCAAAGCACTTCTTCCTACCCCAACAGACCGGGGCTTTTAGTCCCAGGTAAGAGGTGTCCGGGCACATGGGGATACAACACCGTCTTGGCTAGTTCTGTCAGCTACTAGCCCGCTAGCAAACAGCGCAGCTAACAAACACACATCCACGTGTGACTCTAATGACGTTGTGCATATTTAGACTACTTGACTCAAGTAGTTCAGACTAGTAACAAATGATCCATCATTACCGAGAACGTAATGGACATTATCTGGATGATAATCAATACTGCTGTACTCCACACCTCACAGCTAGAGAGCATGAAGACAAGACAAACAACTATAAACTAAAGAGAAGAGAGCAGAGGGAATCACAGGGAAGAGATACACCTTGTGAAAAGCGTGGCCCATAAACCCAGTATGCTAACTGGGAGGCGCTAAACGGACTAGGCTGAAGCTCGTTAAGCTAGGCGCCATCACAGACAAGAGGCAGCAGCTCCCGGCGGACTGGAGGATTCTGGGAAATAAGAGGGGTGTGGGCGGGATGAATCTTTGTGTGGGCGTGTGGGCGACGTTAGCAGGGGCGGAGTCAGTGTTGTTGGGGGCGTGGCCTCACCTGGGGGCGTGTAGGCGTCCACGGACGTCTGGACGACCAGCGATCTTCGCTTGGAGGGCATGGGGACGGCCATTTTCCTTTCTTTATGCTTCGCCAGCGCGGCCTGAACAGCCTCTGTATGAACATCTGGACATATAGAGAGAGAGACAGGTAGAGAGACAGTTAGAGAGAGACAGGTACGGAGACAGTTAGAGAGAGACAGGTAGAGAGAGAGATAGACAGGTAGAGAGAGTGAGAGAGACAAGTAGAGACAGGAAGAGAGAGAGACAGGTAGAGAGAGAGAGAGAGAGAGAGAGACACCGGTAGAGACAGGAAGAGAGAGAGACAGAAAGACATACAGACAGACAGACAAACTGGTAGCGTTTCAGACGAGAAATGTAGTCTTCCTAGCCTGGGGCTCCAGTAATACCAGCTATTGTAGTTTATTGAATAACTCGTTTTGTTCCTCAAATCCTCCCTAAAGACTTTCTTTATGTCGAGGAAAACATAGGACAGACTTTTTTGTGGAAAACAAACCGTCTTGATTCCCAGACAGCCACATGGGCATAAACGACATTAGCTTACCCCCCCCATCCACAGCGTGTGAGTGTGTGAGTGTGTATCTTTGCGTGTTGTGTATACATGTGTGCGTATTTTGAAGTAAAACAGCCCCGGGTGTGTGTGTGCTGTCGTTGTTTAGCGACTTTCTGCTTCAGCAGGAGCTTTTCCATGAGCCTTTGCTGCGTGTCAGGTTTAGCTGCTTCCTGTTACTGCTACAGGTCGGGTTTAGCTGCTTCCTGTTACTGCTACAGGTCGGGTTTAGCTGCTTCCTGTTCCAGATACAGGTCGAGTTTAGCTGCTTCCTGTTCCAGCTACAGGTCTGGTTTAGCTGCTTCCTGTTACTGATACAGGTTGGGTTTAGCTGCTTCCTGTTCCAGCTACAGGTCGGGTTTAGCTGCTTCCTGTTCCAGCTACAGGTCTGGTTTTTCGGTCGTTTATTAGTCTTGTATTTGTGCTACAGGCTAGCTGCGTGGCTCAGTCACAGCTGGGCTGGGGCGGGACGTCCCGACACATAAAACAAACCGCCGAGCCAATGAACAGAGCGGCCGAAGCACGCTGATCCAAGCACGCTGATCCGGGAGGACGGCACTGGCTAACTCAACTCACTCGGGTTTGTGCGGATCGTCTGTGGTTACGGGGAAAGCAATATTGTTTTGTTTTGTGGATGTTTTGTGCAGCAGATGTTTAAAACAACCCTGCGGAACATTTGGCAGTCCCTCCGGTTGCCAGGGGCAACTGTTGCCAGCCTCCTTAACTGCATTACCCACAATCCCCCCATGCGAACAAAGCAGTTGCTGTGGTGTTGTGGA
The DNA here is from genome assembly GCA_026745465.1 of Lota lota. Classification (NCBI taxonomy): domain Eukaryota; kingdom Metazoa; phylum Chordata; class Actinopteri; order Gadiformes; family Lotidae; genus Lota; species Lota lota. Next base: position 1,313,837 of record JACYXH010000752.1, read on the forward strand.
AGGCTCCGCAGCACTGAGGAGTTCCTGCCTCAGTGCCTTCATCACATCGCTGGCCACAACGCTGCGCACACAACTCCCCTCGGCTCTCGCGACCAACGCCCGTCTTGTTTCCATGTTCTGTTTCACGTTAAATGAACAGCATATGAATATGTTACACGTTTAAAATCGGATGTGTACACTATTACTACCCCCAGTGTATTGGACTGAACTGTGTCTGGACTGTGTCCAGAACGTTCTAGATCAACTGGCAGAGCAAGGCACTAACACTGCCAGGGTTAGGGGTTCTATTCCCTGTCTACCTCGACTGGCAGAGCAAGGCACTAACACTGCCAGGGTTAGGGGTTGTATTCCCTGTCTACCTCGACTGGCAGAGCAAGGCACTAACACTGCCAGGGTTAGGGGTTCAATTCCCTGTCTACCTCAACTCCCAGAGCAAGGCACTAACACTGCCAGGGTTAGGGGTTGTATTCCCTGTCTACCTCGACTGGCAGAGCAAGGCACTAACACTGGCAGGGCAGGGCGTTGGTAAGTAGTTAAGAACCAGGACTCTGGGGCCCCCTGGTGGCTGACCGGGTACAGCGCGTCCCAGTAAGGCTCAGGCCTTACGGCAGCGACCCGGGTTCGATTCCTGCCCGTGGTCCTGTGCTGCATGTCCTCCCCCTCTCTCTCCCCCACACCTTCCTGTCCCCCTCCCTGCATCTCCACGATCAAAGCAGGAACATCTCCCAGAGGAGCCAGGACTCGTACCCGATCGGTAGCGCTCATCCCGGGTCCCTGACGAGCGGCGCCGGTGGTACCTCGCGGAGGACGCCGGCGTGACGGGTGGTCTCCGGTCCGGACCCCCGGAGGACACGTCCATTCCTACAGGACCAGGGGGACATGGGGCGGGACAGCTGGGTTATCAGGGTGTCTCATGCATGATGGACATCATAATAATCAGCATTGTTGAATCCTTGTTCCGGATTGGTCCATAACGGTTACCACGGGACACCTCTGTGTTTGAACATCTGGATTAGGGGGTTTAGATTAGATACATGGTCTAGATCTGGATTAGGTGGTTTAGATTAGATACATGGTCTAGATCTGGATTAGGTGGTTTAGATTAGATACATGGTCTAGATCTGGATTAGGTGGTTTAGATTAGATACATGGTCTAGATCTGGA
>JACYXH010000752.1:1320000-1322500 GCA_026745465.1 Lota lota
TATTGATCCTGTATTAGAACTCTATTGATCCTGTATTAGAACACTATTGATCCTGTATTAGAACACTATGGATCCTGTATTAGAACTCTGTGGATCCTGTATTAGAACACTATGGATCCTGTATTAGAACACTATTGATCCTGTATTAGAACACTATGGATCCTGTATTAGAACTCTGTGGATCCTGTATTAGAACTCTATTGATCCTGTATTAGAACTCTATTGATCCTGTATTAGAACACTATTGATCCTGTATTGGAACACTATGGATCCTGTATTAGAACACTATTGATCCTGTATTAGAACTCTATTGATCCTGTATTAGAACACTATGGATCCTGTATTAGAACTCTGTGGATCCTGTATTAGAACTCTATTGATCCTGTATTAGAACTCTATTGATCCTGTATTAGAACACTATTGATCCTGTATTGGAACACTATGGATCCTGTATTAGAACACTATTGATCCTGTATTAGAACTCTATTGATCCTGTATTAGAACACTATGGATCCTGTATTAGAACTCTGTGGATCCTGTATTAGAACTCTATTGATCCTGTATTAGAACTCTATTGATCCTGTATTAAAACACTATTGATCCTGTATTGGAACACTATTGATCCTGTATTAGAACTCTATGGATCCTGTATTAGAACACTATTGATCCTGTATTAGAAGTCTATTGATCCTGTATTAGAACTCCATTGATCCTGTACTAGAACTCTATTGATCCTGTATTAGAACTCTATCCTGATTTTACATTTACCTCAGTCAGACACAGACACACACTCAGGAGAAAGTGAGAGAGAGCGAGAGAGAGCGAGATGGAAGAATGGTATTAATGCACGCTCATCCATCCAGGAAATGGTTAGGCTTATGTTTCCATGGCAGCAAAGAACTACACAAGAGTAAACTGTGTGTGTGTGTACATAAATATGCCTTCTTTTTTCAATCAGCTCACTCTTGATTGCTAACTCACATCCTCATAACACACACACACACACACACACACACACACACACACACACACACACACACACACACACACACACATTACTTCCTCGCTAACGTTGACATGGTACAATTTAATATATTTCCTTTTAGGGTGCTGGTGGACTCTCTCTCTCTCTCTCTCTCTCTCTCTCTCTCTCTCTCTCTCTCTCTCTCTCTCTCTCTCTCTCTCTCTCTCTCTCTCTCTCTCCCCCCTGAGGTGAGGTGTTTGAATGAGGGTTGCTGGTTTGACTCCCGTCTGTCGCTGAGAAACTTCAATGACCCGGTCAGAGTTGAACTGTTCAATCCTCAATATTCAATCATCAATATTCAAAGATCCCATCGATACAAAAGTCCATCCATGCTGTGATGTCACGGGGGTGTGCGGAGAAACACCAGTGATGCAGGATGTGATGGACCAATCAGAAAGGACCTGGGACAGTCAGTGATGATGCGGTACCACAGTACTTGCGGATTCAAAACGGACGAAATATATCAAATATATCAAATATGTCAGCTTGATCACGACATTACAAAAACTATGTAGGAATGAAATGCAATTCTACAATCAAAATGTGACATGAAAGGGTCAACATCAAGATTATGGATTATCATATGAAGATATGAACCATATTCACGGTTCTATCCGGGCGATGGTGAACTCAGAATCAAACAACTCGTCTGGTTCTGGGTGAGAGAACGGCCTATCCCTTCTTATTAACATAAGCCACTGCTAATCAAGCATGTAAAAACACATCAACACACTGCACATGCACACCGAACGCACACACAAACACTGTAGACGCACAAACACACACTGTAGGCACACACAGACACACTGTAGACACGCACAGACTCACACACTGTAGACACACACAGACACACTGTTGAGACACGCACAGACTCACACACAGTAGACACACACAGACACACTGTAGAAACACACACAGACACAAACAAACACAGACACACACAAACACGCAAACAGCAGATTATACAATTTATATTACTGTAACTATGACTATGCTTTTAAAAGTTACCAACTAACTACTATAACCTCCATCCACTATGAATCATCCAAACAGATCAATCAATTAAACACAACACGCTTATTAAAATACTTATTAATATTGCAACAGGAACCTGTGAAGCTAGCACCTCTGAAGCTAAACAGAATTGAAGCAAAACCAGTTTAAAACAAGCTAGTAGCTGGGCTAAGTCTGAACCAGTAATCCAAACCACTCACCCACCATAGCTCTTCTCACAGTAGAAAAACAACAGGCGCTAATTAGCCAACCCGCTAATTAGCTGACGAGCTAATAAGCTAACAGGTAGAACAAAGACATGTCACGTTGCCGGAGCGCTGTCCTACTGACTATTCTGGGATGTAAATACTGTGGATATTCCCAACCGCAGCACACACACACACACACACACACACACACACACACACACACACACACACACACACACACACACACACACACACACAAACCCACACACCAGCA
>JACYXH010000752.1:1337500-1342500 GCA_026745465.1 Lota lota
ACACCCCTGTGTCAACATACACACACACACACACACACACTACTGCAGACAGAGAAACAAACACCACACAGATGTTGGTCTCCATTGTTGCGCTAGCTAGCTAATTAAACAGCAGCCTACTGATAGGAAACGAGCGGAGTGGCTTGCTCCAGCAGGGGTTCCCAGGGAGTTGTGAGTTATGAGGCTCTCCCTGTCCATTGTGCGTCGTGAGGACGCCCGGTGTGTGCAGACGATGAGTCCTGCACACGCTGTCGCTCCACCGTCAAAAGGAGAGCTGCTGAATAGTGGTGTGACTATGACATCACTCCCTGAATACAGCCCTGCAATGAGAGGTGATCCCACAGATATATGAATACCGAGGGAGAGAGGGAGACAGACAGAGAGAGACAGAGACAGAGACAGAGAGTGAGAGTGAGAGAGAGACAGAGACAGAGAGGGAGACAGAGACAGACAGAGAGACAGAGAGGGAGACAGAGACAGACAGACAGAGAAACAGAGAGGGAGACAGAGAGAGAGAGAGAGAGAGACAGACAGACAGAGAGAGACAGACAGAGACAGAGACAGACAGACAGAGAGACAGAGAGGGAGACAGAGACAGACAGAGAGACAGAGAGGGAGACAGAGACAGACAGACAGAGAAACAGAGAGGGAGACAGAGAGAGAGAGAGAGAGAGAGACAGACAGACAGAGAGAGACAGAGACAGAGACAGACAGACAGACAGAGACAGACAGAGACAGAGACAGAGACAGAGACAGAGACAGAGACAGAGACAGAGACAGAGAGAGGTGTTTTGAGGTGGGGCAGGTTCAACTCTTGGTGCAACAGTTACCAAGGTAACCAGCTGTGGGAGGGGAGGACGGAAGGAAGGACACACACAGAGACTGACAGACAGACCAATGTGGCTCAATATAAGAACTGACCGGTCCAGATAGCAGACTGCTAACCTAGTAACAGACTGCTAACCTAGTTAGACTACTAACCTAGTTACTGCCTTCTAACCTAGTGGCTGAGTACTAACCTAGTGATGTTGGCAGCTAGCTGTCTCCAGCTCTGTGATGAGCTCACAACATATTGAGGAGGAGGGGGACTTTTATTGTTGAAACCGGGACTTCCCCCTCTGGCAGTTGCACACCAGCGTCATAAACACACATGCCTAGTTTAAACACACACACCCCCTTCACACTCACACACCACGGAGCCTGGTACACAATCTGAGATCTTCCCTCCAAACTAATTAACTTCAACTGACATCTAACCACCCCCCCCCCCCCCCCCCCCCCCCGTGATCGCCCTAATCCGGTCTAATCCAGATCAGTGTCCGCTCAGATCCCCGCTCATTCACAAACACGGCCTCGAACCCAGCCAGCCCATTGGCCGAGACATACTTTCGTTCCAAACATTCAAACTGCTGTTCCGGACCGTGGAGGGGCTTGCTGTTGTTCATGGGTTGGCATGGCGACGTTAGCGTCTGTCCCCCCCGCTTGTCTTGAAACAGCCGACGGAGGCTCTGACGGTGTTACAGCACCACACCGTCATCCACGTCCTTCTGTCGCCGACAGATACACTCAGAGGAAACGTGCGCGTGCGTGTGTGTGTGTGTGTGTGTGTGTGTGTGTGTGTGTGTGTGTGTGTGTGTGTTTGTGTGTGCATGTGTGTGTGCGCGTGCATCAGTGGGACCGTATGTCTTTGTGTGTCTCTCTGTCCGCCTGCCTGCCTGAATGTGTGTGTGTGTGTGTGTGTGTGTGTGTGTGTGTGTGTGTGTGTGTGTGTGTGTGTGTGTGTGTGTGTGCCTGCGTGCGTGCGCGCGTGTGCGTGCGTGTGTGTTAGTGCATGGCTGAAACACATTGTCATGGCATCACTCCAGGGAACACAACCAGGAAGTAGAATGAGTGGAACCCAGGGTTGTCATGGCGATCCCCAGCCTCCGAGCAATCCTTCCTCCACCCTATAAACACACACATCCATCACACACCACCGTGCACGCTAATTAAAACCCAGAGATTTGGAGTAAATCCTGGCCGTGGGTTGTAGCACATCGCTAGCAGCTAATGGCTAACAGCTAACATCTCTAGAGAGTGAATTAACCCTCGTTAATTATCATCGGCCGACACACTGGTTCCTTTGGAGAGGAAATCCTGTGAGAACGAAGAAGGCAAGTAGAAGAGAAAGAACGAAAAAATAAAGCGAAATATATCAAATAAATAAATGAAAGAAAGGAAAAGAAGAAAAACATAAAAACAGAGAAAGTGTAAAGTTGAGGACCAAGGTGGTATGCTGGAGAAGATGGCTAACATCACCGTGGTAACAGGACTGATGCTCTCACCGAACACACAAAAACAACAGCTAGTGGTGAAAGGTGTGTTTGTGCGTGCGTGGGGTATTTTGGATTTTGGGACTATGGATATGCATGCTAGTCTGTGCGTGTGTAACCCCTGCTCACACACGCTACCTACTATAGAGTGCACGTGTGTATATTAGTATCTATCTATATCTAGTATAGTAGAGGTAACCCACTCTATAGTAACCCTAACCTTAACCTATAGTAGGTAGTAGTATAGTAGAGGTAACCCACTCTATAGTAACCCTAACCTTAACCTATAGTAGGTAGTAGTATAGTAGAGGTAACCCACTCTATAGTAACCCTAACCTTAACCTATAGAGTGCACGTGTGCGTGCTCGGAGCGCACGGTGCCAAGCAGAGGCCAACCATCCCATAATAACAACAATAATAATAATAACATCAAACAGCCGGTCGGTATGTAGGTCACAGCATTCCATTCCCAGCGCCACGGCAACCGAGCATGGATACAATCACAAACACACCCTGTCGCTACGACGACCGCCACCTGTCCTCCGGTCCAGCCGAGTAGCTCCATGACCATGCTAGCACGTCAAACGCACACACACTCACACACACACACACACTCACACTCACACTCACACACACACACTGGAGCTAGCATGTATACACCAAGCGGCAGCCATGACAGTCTGTCTGTGGGCTCTAGTGGACCAAAGCCCGCCAGCCCAGAGTCCAAAGGACGACCCGTTGGAAGAGGGCTGGTTCTGGGTTTAATAGTGGGTGGGCATGGAGGGCGCTGCGTGGCACACAAAGGTTTTGAGCCATGCTGGATATCTTACCGCTGTATGTACAGTAACAGCCTTTAGGTGGTTCACAGTAGACTAGCATGTAGTTCCTCTAGCGGCCTGTAGGTGGTTCACTGTAGACTAGCATGTAGTTCCTCTAGCGGCCTGTAGGTGGTTCACTGTAGACTAGCATGTAGTTCCTCTAACGGCCTTTAGGTGGTTCACTGTAGACTAGCATATAGTTCCTCTAGCGGCCTGTAGGTGGTTCACTGTAGACTAGCATGTAGTTCCTCTAACAGCCTCTAGGTGGTTCACTGTAGACTAGCATATAGTTCCTCTAGCGGCCTGTAGGTGGTTCACTGTAGACTAGCATGTAGTTCCTCTAACGGCCTTTAGGTGGTTCACTGTAGACTAGCATGTAGTTCCTCTAACAGCCTCTAGGTGGTTCACTGTAGACTAGCATGTAGTTCCTCTAACAGCCTCTAGGTGGTTCACTGTAGACTAGCATGTAGTTCCTCTAACAGCCTATAGGTGTTTCACGGTAGAGACTAGCATGTAGTTCCTCTAACGGCCTGTAGGTGGTTCACGGTAGAGACTAGCATGTAGTTCCTCTAGCGGCCTGTAGGTGGTTCATGTAAAACTAAGGCAAAACACTATTTCTTCGTTCGGTTAGGATCTCAGTGGCTAGGTCACCTCCACACCGTTTATTTCATTAAAAACGTATTAATGATGTGATACGAAGGAGTTTAGGACATAGACGAGCGCGGCGGCCATTTAAATCCCTCCCTCAATGAGCCCCGGATCGTCGCCTCTGCTGGGGGACAAAAATGGAAACAAAATGGCGACCCTCCGTCGTCCCGGACACTGCAGTCGTAGTTCTAACAGTGCGACATTCAGCCACCAGGTCAACGCCCAGTCACTGGTCAACGCCCAGTCACTGGTCAACGCCCCGTCACTGGTCAACGCCCAGTCACAGGTCAACGCCCCGTCACTGGTCAACGCCCAGTCACTGGTCAACGCCCAGTCACTGGTCAACGCCCCGTCACTGGTCAACGCCCCGTCACTGGTCAACGCCCAGTCACTGGTCAACGCCCAGTCACTGGTCAACGCCCAGTCACTGGTCAACGCCCCGTCACTGGTCAACGCCCAGTCACTGGTCAGCGCCCAGTCACTGGTCAGCGCCCAGTCACTGGTCAACGCCCAGTCACTGGTCAGCGCCCAGTCACTGGTCAACGCCCAGTCACTGGTCAACGCCCAGTCACAGGTCAACGCCCAGTCACTGGTCAGCGCCCAGTCACTGGTCAGCGCCCAGTCACTGGTCAACGCCCAGTCACTGGTCAGCGCCCAGTCACTGGTCAACGCCCAGTCACTGGTCAACGCCCAGTCACTGGTCAACGCCCAGTCACTGGTCAACGCCCAGTCACTGGCCACACCGCTGTTTCCATGATCCTCAGGGTCGGTGTTTTGTGTTTACGTCGCCATGGCAACGCTATCTCATGGATGTCACAATAAATGACCAACACACACACGTGCGCGCCGGGTGGTACAGTGTGTGTGTGTGTGTGTGTGTGTGTGAGCATGAGAGAGTGCATGTGTGTGTGTGTGTGTGTGTGACAGAGTGAGTGAGTGAGTGAGAGAGGTTTGTACTAGTGACTTTGCAGTAATTTTCTAGGTGACAGTCAATAGAGGGAAATCTGTAGACTGACCGCACACACACACACACACACACACACACACACACACACACACACACACACAGTAAACCAGGAAAGAGGCGGGAGCAGCAAATTGTTATGCGATCTCGTTCACCTCTACTATACTACTGCAAAGTCAGGCCAGACGAGAGAGAGATGGGTAGAGAGAGAGAGAGATAGAGGAGAGATAGAGAGAGAGAGAGAGGGATGGGTAGAGA